>SJYA01000936.1:1723816-1902858 GCA_006410615.1 Neotragus moschatus | reverse complement strand
GTAGCGTTTCCAAATGTGAATTCCTCTCAAGTCTCTACAATCGAGTCATGATGGAAAAGGAAAAGGGTCAAAGAACACTGACTTACTGGTTAGGTAATACAATCAGCCAATCGATTTTTGTTGACCACATTTTCCTACTCAGCAAAAGGTTCCAAAAAAATAATAGAAATGATCTCTAAAGCTCCCTTTTATCTTTAACACTCACTTTGCATTGTGAAGCATCAAGAAAAACTCTGGCGACCTGTAGGACACGTGACCAATGTGGCAACATCCTGGGTCACTCAACAGTGGCCTGAACTAGCTTTCAGCAGAGAAGAGGGAGGTGAGGTGAGTCTGATGAGGAAGGGAGGCGGTCACTTCTTGGAACAACTCTTTCAGGGCCAGTCAGGAATTCACCAGGCGCAGGTGGGTGGGGCGTGTGTGTGTGGGGGTGCCTGCGTTGACGACAGAAGGCTACTTCCGGCTGTGGTGCGTATGACGTCAGGGACTGGCCGAGCCTCCTAGAAGCGGAGGAGGAAGGGCTCGCGAGAGTTCAGGGAGGCCGCCCCGAGATTCCGGCGCCGCGGCGGCGGGTCCCACCTCCCGGGGGCGGGGCGAGGGCGGAGCGGGCAGAGGGAGCAGACGGTCGCCGGGCCGGCTGCGGTCCGTGCGGAGGCTGAGCCGGCCGCGGGCGCGACCGGAGGCAGGTGAGTGCGCTGATGCGGCGCTCCTTCGCGGAGAAGCTAGGGGTACGGCTTGCCTCTCCGGCCCCAACTCTGAGAGCCGGATCAGGAGAAGATCTTATGTGTCTTAGGGTGTCCAGGGAAAGCCGGGCTGATTTCGAGGCTGGAAATATCTCTGGTGAAGCTCCGGTGACGGCCTTGGCCCTCTTGTTCCTTGGGGTGATAGTGGCCCCGGGTGTCCGGAGAGGTTGCCTGTGGCCCGGGGAGGAGTCTTTGTCCTTCCAGGCTCCTTTGGCCTCTCTCCTCCGCGGTCCCGGAGCCCCGGGCTCTGTCCCTGCCTGGGCTTCATAAACAATAACAAATGTCGTAGACCTTCCCCTGTATCCCCTGCTCTCCCGTCCCGTGCCCTCCAGCCGATGCCAGCGAGGGGAAGGATTCTGGGCATGGCTCTTAGATTGTGGGGGCTGTTTGTGTACCATTCCTAAAAACTGATGCGTCAGATTCCTAAACATTTCTCAAATAGACACAGTAAAAGCCGTCCAGCTCCCAGAAGCCAAGGAGTCTTTAAAGCCGGTCTGTCAAAATCGGACCCTACCGGTGGAATCCTAGACCCTTCTTTTCACCATCATTTTCTCCCACTCCCTTTTTTTCACCTTTACTACAAGGGGACGAACGAGTGGTTGTTTGGTATGGGTAAAAATAGGGAAGGTTGTGTCCGATGGAGGAAGGAAACATTTCACCCTTAAAAGTTGCCAGGTAGAGAGCAAAGGAACTAACTTTATTTTCAAAATCGGTTCCCTCCCATTTACTGATACTACTTTTGTTTTATGAGACCGCTTTTCAAATTGTGGATTTGGAGGAAAGACCTAAAAAGAAATGGGGAGGGGGGCGGGGAGAGCTGGTGGTGCAGGGAGTAGTGGCTGGTACAGAAAGTATGATGCTAGTGTTCCTCACTTGATAAAATACAGAACCAACGCTCCTGTCTATTTCACACAACTTGCGATAAGTTTTGGTAGAAGCCAATTGCTTGGAAAAGGTGGCCTGAGTAATAGCTTTAATACTACTAAAATCTGAGGAAACAGCTTTAAGTGTTTCAGTTATGCCTCCTAGCTGTAAGCTGGAAGTGAGACTTGGTCTTTCAGGGGCTGTGAGTAGGGGACGGGGTTAGGCCTTAATACTTGTCAGGTCTCCATACTTTAAGGCAGGGTTTATTGTTGTTTAAGGTCAGTTTTGCTTACTGAAGGCAGGTTTTTGAAAGTTCTTTGTCTCGGTCATAAATGTATGTAAGATACTGGAAGCCTCTTTGTGTTTGGTTTTTCTTTGTATGCCTCAGGATATATAAAACAATTAAGTTTATTATACTGTCTATCCAGTAGCTGAGAGGTATTGTATGTGAATTGACCATTCTGTGACTATGTGAGGGAAGAGAAATTCGTCCAAAATAGGACGTTAAATTATGATGACATTGTTCATTGTATAGAATCATCAAAGTACCTTTCTGTAAAAGATTCTGATCTCAGAGGAAGTACAATGGATAAAAAAAAATTTTTTTTTTTGTTTAATCTGGCTTAGCGTTTATGGTGTTCTCTTTGTTAAGATGGCTAATAACATTCCCCGTTTACTTGGGATATGTTTAGAATGAGAAACAAATTGGGTGTTGTCTTTGTAATCCTTTGGAAGCCCCTGCCCCTGGGGAATGAAAAAAAAAATTAGAAAAACCACATTAAATGAGTGCAGTTCTTCTTTAGCCTTTTGTTTTTGAGTTTCATTTTAAATAAATTATACAGTGGAGACCAGAAATATTTGTGCAAATAAGGTGTCCTCAGCAGTTTTTATGCTGAAAAAATTAATTTCTAAAGGTAACACGCTGTAAAAACAAGGGAAGAATCGTAGTTTATAGAAAGGGATAATAAAGCAGCAGCCTCAGTTCAGCCATTTGTTCTAAGGAAAGTTCTGTCCTCTCAAAGTTAGGGCTGCAGCATCATGTTAGCAAAGTTGGATAACACTTTAGAT
Organism: Neotragus moschatus; assembly: GCA_006410615.1. Classification (NCBI taxonomy): domain Eukaryota; kingdom Metazoa; phylum Chordata; class Mammalia; order Artiodactyla; family Bovidae; genus Neotragus; species Neotragus moschatus. Next base: position 1,900,183 of record SJYA01000936.1, on the reverse strand, counting down.
AGTGTTTTCCCAGTGATCTGGGATAAGTTGGAGGCTCTTTTGCATGTGTGTGGCACTTTTTTGAGAGATGGAAAAGGGCACAAATCAAAGCCAGAAAGTTTTGCATCTCAGTGTAATGTGAAAATGATTTTATTTTACATAAACAATGGAGGGTGAACCAGGCAAGCATATTGTCATCTAGCAACCCCAAGATTATGTTAAAATTAGCAGATGGGTAAGTTATGATTAGGTTGACTTGACATATGTGGAAATTATGCTACTGTGTTTTTATATTAAAAACACCATAGACTTTTTGAATGAAATAATGAGAGAGCTTTTAAAGCATAAGAAATTTTAAAAGTTAATTTAAAAAGATAACCTTGCTCAGTAGTTAAAAGATATTAAGTGAATCCTTCTTCCTCACCTCCCAAATTTTTGTTTACGTCTTAAGAGAGTGTTTACCTAGGTATGTTCGGTACTGATGTGTGCTAATTACATAAAGCTCCTTTCTCCAGGTAAATGTCTTATAACTGATTGTCACAGTCTTATTGTTCAGAACCTTTAGAGAGAGGAAACTGAAGGGCAACAGTGAGTAGTATTTGCTGCCCTGTGCACTCAGATGAACTGTGGTCTTTTTCTTCAACCAGATGGGAAGAAGATATTCCCAGATAACCATAATACACAATCCATTTTGTGGGAAAGCCAAGGAGGAAGGGGTTAAATTTTACTAGCCAATTAAAGAAGGCTTTCATCAGGGAAAGGCATTTGTGTAGATGATTGAGATGATCTAGTCATATGATAATCATCATAAGCAAACACTTTATATAATGCTGCTTGCTCCTAAGCTGTTATGCTAATCTACCTCGGTTTAATCCTTCCAGCAGCTGTGGAGTGGGTGCTTTTATTCCCATTTTGCAGACAGAGTAATTGAGGTATCTAGAAAATGGTAAAGCAAGGGTTCCCACCCAAGATTTAGGACTTGTATCCCTGTGCTTAACCAGTCTTCTTGATTTTTCTCCCACTTTTGATGATGTTGGTTTGGGAAAATGCATTCATCTGACACCTAAATTTAGGGATCTGTTTTCTAAAAAGAGCTCCAAAATGGTGAAAACCCAGGTAAATACGTTATTTTTGGCATGTTAGATACTGACTCCATTTTTAGAAATTGCTCTTGGTGCACATTAAGTGTAATCCTTGAGTGGGGTTTTGATGAATTTGACTCTACCTAGTAGCAGTACCCACAAGGGTTTACAAGAGAGAAGTTGTAACTATGTTAATTCCTTTGCCTAGTGGAATGTTTGAATCATTGTATATTTTGGCTTGTAATTTTTTAAAACCACTTGGCACTGGGTATTTTTTGGATTGAATTGGGAAGTTGCAATTTAGTTATTGAACGTCAGTCTCAGCAGCCCTTTTTATTTTTTATTTTCACAACAGTTAAATTTATAATCAGTGAATTTGAATAGTGTTGAACACTTGAATCAGTGTTTTGAATACTGCTGTACATGTATAAAATGAGAGAAGTTCAGTCACTGGTACTTTTATGTTAGGGCAACTTTGAAAGCTCTTTGGGGTTGTGAAATTAAAGGTACTCTAGAACTGCACTGGGCCCAGTACAAGCCTACTTGGTAAATGCATCTTTGTTGAATGAATGGTCCAACTGATTTTATTTATGAAGTTTCAGGAGTGGTTTGCACTTGTTGGTTAGGTATTGAAGTAACTTTAAATTGGATTTAAAGATAAGGGAAAAAAAATTATCCTTAGACCATACTAACCATATGGATATTTAGCTGTCCTTTCCTCCCAGCAAGATGCAGACCTTTGTCAGAGCCCTTATCAGCTGTACTCATAGTATTAAGTAGAGTTCTAGGGGCACAGTTTTTATGAATGAATATAAGTATCCTCTCCTTGTGTGAGTGTGGTAGATTGTAGGAAACCTTGGCAAGCTTAAAACCTAATGGGAAAAAGTGGCAGAACAAAATCCAGGATTTAGAGCCCAATGTATTTATATTATTACAGTAAGACACAAATTGTAAAACAGATTAAAAAAAATGTTTTTCCCTGAATTAGTAGTGATGGCATATTATTTCCATTTATCACCTCCTTATTGACAAAATTTTGGGGATCTTCAGCCCATAATTTCAGGGAGATGCTTTTAAGTCTACTCTGCTTTGTTATTAAAAAAAGAAAAATTACACATTCCTTTAAGTACAGGTTTTATTTTGAAAGGTTATTCTCAGTAAGGAGGAGTGTGAGTTGGGCAGACTCAAAGGGAAACCAGACATACCCTCACCTCCTTAGCAGTTACAGGTCAGATAGTGAGTTGACTGTTCATGTTGATGTTATGTAAATTCAGAAAGGCCTCGAACTTTGGCAGTTTGTCTATGGCTTATGACAGTAGTATTTGTACTGTGTTCAGCTTTTAAATTTTTAAACAAGTTCTCTGCCTTCCCCTGAATTAACCCTAGACAGGTTGACAATCCAAGTGGGTGTTGATTTTCTGGCCACTCATGGAACGTTTCCTGTTTTCCTGGTCTTTTGCTGATTCTTGTTGGTTCCATAGGGCTTCCCATATTGCTCAGTGGTAAAGAATCTGCCTGCAATGCAGGAGACCTGGGTTTGATTCCTGAGTTGGGAAGATCCCTTGGAGAAAGGAATGGCTACCTATTACAGTATTCTTGCCTGGAGACTTCCATGGACAGAAGAGGAGTCTGGTGGGCTACAGTCCATGGGGTTGCAAACAGATAAAGCGGAGTGGCTAACACTTTCACTTACTTTCACATCAAATCTCTGATTGGTGACATGGGTCTTAACATCCATGGGTGCAGACTTTTCACATGTTAGAGTGTTTAAGACGCTGAGCTCATATGCAAAGGCAGTGCCCATTGTTTTTCACCTTTTACGATTATTTGCTATCTCTTCATCTGCTTCAGGAGGGGATTCGATTCCTCTTCTTCCTAATTTTAGGGCACTTTTACTGTTTTTGCAGTTATCAAATATGATGGCATTAATAATGATTTCCCAGGTGACCCTACTGGTAAAGAGTCTGCTTGCCAATGCAGAAGATGCAAGAGATGCGAGTTCGACCCCTGGGTCAGGAAGATTCTCTGGAGGAGGAAATGGCAACCCACTTCAGTATTCCTCCCTGGAAAAATCCTATAGACAGAGAAGGCTGATGGGCTATAGTCCATGGGGTTGCATAGAGGTGGACATGACTGAGCTACTGAGCACACACACATGCGCACACACACAGCATCTCAAAATCAGTCACAGATACAGCCACTTCCCCAGAGTAAGAACAAGATGGCAGAAATGGAAATGATTCTGCATGATCCTGATGCCATCTGCTTTCGGTCAGCAGAGTTGTGGGAGCTTTGCTGTGGAGCCTCACTTCCATTCTATCTATGAATATTTGGAAAATTGAAAGTTTTGCACATCACTAAGCACTTTTCTTTTGTCCTGTTCTCCTTCTGTACAGTCATTGCTCTTCAGCTTTTATGACTTGGAGATTTTGGCTACGTTTCTCTAGATTCTTCAGCAGTCCTGGAAGCACAGTAAGTAATCTGTGTATTTAATATGAAAAAATGCTTTGTGTTAATCCATGTTCCCCAGATGTTGTCGCCCAGCAGTGGAATATAGACTTAGCCCTCTGTATTTCATCTTCCCTGCTGACATGTTCTTGGCTCCTTTTTCTTTCTGAATGTCACCAATCAGGGTACAGGTCTAGTAATAATTTTACCAACAGCAGTAATCATTTATTTGCTTAATACTGACTATGTACCAGATATAGTACTGAGTACTTTATATAAATATTATCTCATTTAATCCCACAGCAACTGTCTGAGCTGTTATGTCTAGTTACAGACAAGGAAACTGGAGCCTAGTGAGGTGAAGGGACCAGGGCCACAGGAGTAGCTGAGTAGATAGTTAAGTGGCAGGGCTAGAAACTGATCTCTGAGATCCAGGGTTGCTTTCTCTTATATTGCTTTATTTTATTACAAAAAAACTTCTCCTGTGCTATTTAATTTACCTCCTCCTTCTAGTCTCACCTGAATTTTGTTTCCTTTCCTCTCCTTCCTCCTTTTTTTTAGGAGTTATTTACATTTTTGATATAGAACATAAATTCCTTTGGGAAAAGTATATAGAAATAACTCTATAGAAATAACTTCAGCTTTGCTCAGATTTCCTGTAAAGGGGGACCTGCTCTTGGCAAGAGTTAACTATAAGAAGAATACTAGTAACACCTAGTATTGTGCTTTAGAGTCTTATAAAGCATTTTTAGACATTTTCTTGGTTAATCCTCAAAGCAAACTTAAATTTGTGTCTTTAGATTAAAAGCTGCCAAAGGTAGTTTGCTAAGGCTTCTGCAAAGTTAGTTGATGAGGCAGTTTGGGGCCTCAGCAATTTTAATGCTGAAATAAATGATGTGATCAAATGTTCTGATTTCACGCCAGCTGGGAGCAGATGTATATCCTTGTAGCACAGCGTTTTTCTAAAGGGTCTTACAGTTTTGAACTTTTTGGGTCAAAATTGAGAAATTGGAATTTTAGTTTTGCATTTTGAGTCATAAACTGTTTTAAGTCCTCAATTCTTACAGTTCAGGTGAGTGATAGTTAAGTTTCTATCTGCCTCATCCGCACACAGCTGTTGGATTTAACTGGATTAATTATGATGAAGGAATGGGTGGAGGGAGGATAGATATTGTTTCAAAAGTGAAATTAAAGAACGAGGGCTTGGTGAGGAGTCTTCCAGTAGCTTTGTTTTAGGAAACCGATTATAAGTTTTAAAGGATGGACAGACTGCAAATATTTACCTGTGGAATTTGAGTGATCAGAGAGTTTATTGAATGATCCATTTTTAAAATACTAATTTGTACCTGTATCTTGCTTTATTAAATTTAGTGTTTGCCCAGCTGTGGACATTTTTACTTAGCTGAGCACTTGTCCATTGACTTGCCCCCATTATGGAAATGCCGTAACATGTTTTCCCTTCATAATAATTCTGTATGTGTAAGCAGGGCCTGACTTTAGAGACTGGGGAGTTGCCTTTTGTGGTGTTTTTACAGTAGTGATCCACTGCATTTGGACACATCTTTCAAATCTGGTTGAGGATGTTCTCCTTATGTACACTATTATTTTGCCAAACAGAAGAGACTTTCTGTTTTGGTGGTGAGTATGGAAAAATTTCAGTCTTGAATTGTGTGTGTTATTTGACCCACTGATATTCTTAATATTGGCAAATCCTCAAGGAATCACAGACTCATAATATTTTCATGAGCTTAATTATCACAGTTCAACATTTATCAGCTATATTCTGGACACTTTTATTAGGTACCATGGCCAAATAGAGACAAGTGAAAGGGATCGCCCTTCTATTTAGGAAGGTTCAGTCCAGTAAGGGACATAATGTATGAGTACAAATAAGTGTAAATCAAGCAGAAAGTGATAAGCAAGTAACAGGGTACTGGGAAACAGAGGGAGAAAAGAGTGCTTCTGGCTGGAGAGATTAGGATGGCTTCCTATATAAAATAAAATAGAAATTGTCCATTTATGAGTGAAAGACATGCCAGGGGAGGGATTAGCATGAGTTTGAAATATCTCTATAACACCTGATGAGTTTTGTGTTAATTATTTACTTCTTTCTCTGCCCTTTTGGATTTTAGCCCATTCAGCTTAGAGAACAGATGTTGTTCAGCTTTTCATTCTCTGCATCATCAACTGTTCAACTTGGTGCATTTAATTAAAGTTCTACTTTATACTAGATTACAGAGGCAGTAGTGTATATGGGACGGATTCAAGGGAAGATGGACTGGAAATGGAAAGACCGAGGAAGAGGCTGGTTTAAATAAGCTGAGATTGCGCGCATGCTCAGTTGTGTCTGACTCATTCATGACCCCAAAGATTGTAGCCCACCCACCGGGCTTCTCTGTCCATGGCATTTTCCAGGCAAGAATACTGGAGTGAGTTGCTGTTTTCTTCTCCAAAAGGATTGATAGTGAAATTCTAACCCTGTTGGGAATAAATAAATTTATATTAAAAAAAATAAAGAAACCTGGTGGGATTGGAAAGGAGAGACTTGGATGGGTGAGTGTTGGCCCTTCATGTTGAGACATAGGGAGTTCTTTGCCTCTGTGATTACATGTGACGTCTGTGTCCTGTTCCAGGAGATGCAGTGATGGAAAGACAAGTTGTGCCCTCAGAGAGCAGGCAGGCAACTACTGAGCTACCTCAAGGTTTAGAGATAATTGCAATAGCATATTGCTGCTGTAATGAAGGAGCACTCAGGAAGAAAGGAAAAGAAGTACCTGTTTGGGGGAATCAAATTGTTTTCAGAGAGGTGGTGGTGTTGGAGCTTAGACTTGGAGGGTGAGTAGGAGTTTTTCCGGCCAACAAGCAGGAGGAAGATATAATATCATAGAATATGAGAGACTGTTTGGGGATTACTTTAGCGTTGGGACAAGAGGCTAGGTAAGATAAATGAACTTGTCTTGGTAAAATAACTTTTTATTTGCTGTGTTTTTCCATATTTAGTTTCTTTAGCTTTAGCACTCTGAACTTTTGTAAGGAAATGTTTCTGTTGCCTCTTACAGCCTCGTGGAAGCACCGCTGCTGTGTTTCCCAAATTGTCTGCCAGGGATACAGTGTCTCTTGCTTCCATTTTGTGAAATTAAACAGAAAAGGTAATGATACCATTAGCTAGAGAGGAAATAATCCTAAATCCCTTTCCTTTGATGAATGCCTGGAGCAAGTAAGCTTGTTGTATGAGAGTGCAGCATCAGAACACAGCTTCAAGAGTACCTGACTTGAGAGGAACATAATTATTTACCTTTCTCATAAAGTTTTATGGTGCCCCTAGAACTTTCCCAGAATTGTAATATCTAGTGCTGAAGTCCTTTTATTCTGGATCTAGCCTTGATATTTTTTTCCCCATCTTCTCTACTCTAATGCTTATTGTGTTGTAATTACTTAGTAGGATTCTAAACTTCAAATGGTGTCAACTGTTACCTCTAGTTTGTCCTGTTTCTGTTTTGCTCATTTAGAAACCTGCATCTGCAAGTCATGGTTCTGAGCCTCCCCAATAGACTGCTAGAGCTAAAAAGCACTTGTGGTTTCTTTTCCACAAAAGTTTATTTGCTGGAGCCATTTGTTTTCCTGTCCTGTGGATTGGGTCACTGACACAGAATATAGTTAAATTCTTTTCTAAGGACAACCAAAGAGTTCATTGTAGACTCCAGTTAGATTTATACCCATTATATTTCTAGGTGGGGAGTTGAGGGGGTGGCAGCTGTGTTAGCTTTACTGCCATTAGTGGTAATAAAAGTTTATGGGTACTGCCAGGAAGAAAGCGAAAGACAGGGCATGAGAAGAAAGAGAAGGCTTGCAGAGGGGCAGGACAGGTGTTGACTCGGGGAAGGAGAAAGGTGCATATGGTTGAAAGAGGTCAAATATTTCTGACACCTGTTCCAAGTGTCTCTGGGTAGAACCAGTGTCATCTTTTAAGGTGAAATTTTAGTCTTCTCTAAAAATACCCTGGTATATTGTTGTGCCAAAAATGACAGTTTGTTTTAATCAAACATTTCTGGATTTAATTTTTAAAAATGTGTCTCTGTGTTTTTAGAATTGAGCAGAAAGGGAAGCAAAAGCCAATACACTTTAAATATTAGTGGAAATTATAGCTATGTTTCAGAAAACCTTTAAGACATAAAACCATAGGTTAAGTCTAGCTCCAGTCAGGCACAGGGTGACGGAAAGGGAAAGGAAGAATAAGTAGGCATATGTGTTTGGGTAAAACTACATCTTGATACCAACTGTATAACAGGACCCATAGAGGGGAACGTAGAACAAGAAATCAGGTAAGAGCCTGTGCTCACCTGTCTTGGTCAGTCAGGGACTCCTTCCCTTTACGGAGACATTATCAAACAAGAAACTGTAGTTCCTCAAAGTGTTTTTTCATCCTGGACAAACATGGCCAAAGAATTAAAATAAGTATGGGGAAAAAAAGTATGATTTTAGTTTTTCTATAGTGGTAATTAAAAGTTTCCTCAGATTGTAAGAAATACTAGATTGAATTAAAGTCTTTGACTCATTTTCAGAGTTGAAAGATCCTATAGAGGTCAGATAGTCCATTTCTATGCTGTGAATTCCCCCTAATCCTTGGTAAGTGGGTGTTTAATCTTTGCCTAAATATTTCAGTTCCTTGCAAAGAAAAGAAACTTAACAGATCATGAAATCACTGACTTTCATTGTCTTGAGTAGTTGGTGTTTTCCAGCCTTCTGTCCCCAACCTTCTGCTTACTTCTCACACTCTGGGGTCTGGATGATCTCATAGGCTCTGATGCTTCCTTCAGTGTCTACTCTGTGATGATGACTTTCAAACCAGACCCCTTTTCTGAGCTTGAGACTCCATGGTTCATCTCTTTCGTAGACATCACCACCTGGGTGTTTTTCCGCAAGATTCAGTGTTATCTTCTTTCCTGGGATCTGTCTCAGGCTTCTTACCTCTTCCAGTGCATGGTATTATTCTCTTTGGTTGTCCCAGCCGTAAAGCTGGAAATCATCCTTGACTCTCTTCTTGTTTATCACTCACATAAACTCTTAGTTGCAGCATGTGGAATCTAGTTCCCTTTTAGGGATCAAACTTGGGCCCCTGGAACTGGAAACATGGAGTCTGAGCCCCTAGACCACCAGGGAAGTCCCCATCTTGGCTCTTTCTACAGTGTCAGTATCTTCATGTGGACTCCATATTATTGAAATAACCGTCTTTTTCTGCTACCAGCCTTGTGCTCTTCCAATCCGTTTTATGTGTACTTGCCAAAAGGGTTCTCCTCAAACATAAATCTGATTATGTAACTCCCAACAGTTACAATTTCCAATGATTCTCCATCATCTCTGCCAGATTCCTTACCATGGCCTGTGACCTGAGTCCCTTCAAGAAGTGGTGCCCTTTTGCTTTTCTAGCCTTCTCTTTCATTACCCCCTCTACTCATCTCTGCAGCTTTCTCTGACCTTGAATCTTACATGCTTCTTTCTGGAATTCCTTCTCCCACACTCTTCTGGGTAACTCCTGTGCTTGCTTTCATACCCTGCTTAGGTGTCTCTGCTTTTGAGGGTACCTTCCTTGATCTCTCACCTCTTGCTCAGAGTTAGGTACTCCTCCTACAGCACAGTCATAGCTAACGTTGTAAACATTTCCCATGTGTCCAGACTTACTGAACCATGCCTGTGCCAGGCATGGGACAGTATAAATTGAAAAACTCTTCATTACGCAGATTTCAGCTGATTCTCATCACAGAGTTAGAGTTAATTTTATATCACTGAAAGAATGATGAAGGAAATGGCAGCCTACTCCAGTATGCTTTCCTGGGAAATCCCGTGGACAGGAGCCTGGCAGGCTACAGTCCCTGGGATCGCAGAGTCAGACACGACTTAACAACTAAACAACAGCAAGAGTGATGACTGAGGACAGCTGTCTCAATCGGCTCTGTCTCAAGATAAGCGTGTTCATTTAATTTGTTCGAGTATCAGGGATTTCAGACTTTTTACTTTCCTGACTGCTCTCTTCCACATGTGTTATATTTTGTTAGTTTTCTCTCTTAAAATGTATAGTTCAATTTTAGATAAAATACAGTTGTCATACAGAGAAACAGGACTTCACAGGTTTGTGGTATCTGGATATAGAATGACACAACTTAATGTATAGACTTTGCTTTTCCAGTTCCATAAATGTGAATTTGTGTGTATGTGTGTGTCCAGAAATATTTGGGATTATGGAATCTACTTAAATTTAGCAAGTGACCAGGAGACTGACAGAGAAACAAGACGTCAACTAATGAATTTATTAATATCACTGTGAGTAGAACAGAAACTTCATAATTTGGTCAGCGCACTGTCACCCCAGTAAGACAGTCTACATGGGAAGCGGTTAATTCTAACCAAAATAGGTCATCTTAATGAGGAGTGTCACTGAGCCAAGAGAGTTGATGGAGCCTCTTTTTAATAAGGATACACCTACCAGCAGTGCTCTGGACATAGTTAGCCATCTCTGTTTCAGACAGTGTTGGGGAATACAGGCAAAATCTTGCTTGGTAAGCTCCTGTCCCCACCCCCAACAGATTAATGTAACATTCTTCTCTTAACAGGCTCACCAGGTGGTGCTAGTGGTAAGGAATCCACCCATCAGTACAGGAGACACAAGACATACAGATTTGAGCCCTGGGTTAGGAAGATCCCCTAAAGTAGGAAATTGCTCCCGACTCCAGAATTCTTGCCTGGAAAATTGCATGGGCAGAGGAGCCTGATGGGCTATCGTCCATGGGGCCACAAAGAGTTGGACATGACTGAGTGACTGAGCACCTTCTGTTAATACAGTCTTTCCGTTAGCCAGACAAAAACACAATTGACAATGTTTTAGCTTTCTTAATTCACATTCTGTTATAATCCAGCCTCCCAGAAAGTACACCCTGCTCACTTTTGATTGGGTTTGAGTGTTCTCAAATATTTTCAATTATACCTTTTCTTGGAATTACTTATGTTGATAGTCATTTCTAATTCTTTCGGTTCATGTTGTTATTACTCCCAGAGGGTGACTTAATTTTCAAATTGTGAGGACATTTTACTTTGTCCTTTTGTACTTACTATAGCACATGCCAACTATTAAAAACTTCTCCAGGTCAGAACCCAGTGATACAGCCTAGTGTATGGCATTCATCTTGCTTGTTCCTAATCTATGTCTATTAACTCAGCCTAAGATTGAGATCATGTAAATTTTGAGGACAGCTTTTCCACACTTTTAATTTGTGTCAAGCTTTATTCAGCAAAATCTTTAGTTGTTCCTTATGTATATAATAGTTTATCACAATTTATACTTAGCATTTGTTTTTGAAACCAAATATAATTTTTACCCTCTTTCTATTAGATTTCATTTGTTAAAGTTCAGTTCAGTTGCTCAGTCGTGTCCGACTCTGCGACCCCATGAATCGCAGCGCACCAGGCCTTCCTGTCCATCACCAACTCCTGGAGTTCACTCAGACTCACGTCCATCGAGTCAGTGATGCCATCCAGCCATCTCATCCTCTGTCGTCCCCTTCTCCTCCTGCCCCTAATCCCTCCCAGCATCAGAGTCTTCCAGTGAGTCAACTCTTCACATGAGGTGGCCAAAGTACTAGAGCTTCAGCGTTAGCATCATTCCTTCCAAAGAAATCCCAGGGCTGATCTCCTTCAGAATGGACTGGTTGGATTTCCTTGCAGTCCAAGGGACTCTCAAGAGTCTTCTCCAACACCACAGTTCAAATGCATCAATTCTTTGGTGCTCAGCCTTCTTCACAGTCCAACTCTCACATCCATACATGACTACTGGAAAAACCATAGCCTTGACTAGACAGACCTTAGTCGGCAAAGTAATATCTCTGCTTTTGAATATGCTATCTAGGTTGATCATAACTTTTCTTCCAAGGAGTAAGTGTCTTTTAATTTCATGGCTGCAGTCACCATCTGCAGTGATTTTGGAGCCCAAGAAAATAAAGTCTGACACTGTTTCCACTGTTCTCTATCTGTTTCCCATGAAGTGATGGGACCGGATGCCATGATCTTCATTTTCTGAATGTTGAGCTTTAAGCCAATGTTTTCACTCTCCTCTTTCACTTTCATCAAGAGTCTTTTTAGTTCCTCTTCACTTTACCTTCTGTAAAAATTAATTTGGATTCTGACTCTGCTGTCCTGCTCTTGGTTATTTTCCAGGATCTATTCATCCTCACGTTTTGGTAAGAATGCCATTAAAAGCTTTATCTGGTTCATTGTTAGTATAACTGCTGAAGCCCCATAAGTCTTGTATAGAACTTGCCTATGAGCATTCTGAGTTTGGTTGCTTTATAAACACATCTCAGCCCATGTTTCATCATCTTTCTCCCTTACCCCTCTAAAAAGACTTGGAGAGTGAAGCTTGCTAAATACCTTTCAAAGAGTCACATAGATTGTTTGCCTTGTAGGTTTGCCAAGAAAAGAAGTAGAGTTACTGGGCAAGACTTGTTCCTCCTGAATCCATGTGGATTTTTAGTGACCACCCATCTTTGTTCAAAACCCATCTGCTTTATAATCTTTTTTTGAATATTCTTCAAGCTGGGTGATGAGCATAACATTATTATTGATATTAGTGTTTCATCATATCCATGCTCTTTTGTAATGTTCATGTTAGTCTTTTGTAATGTTCATGCTCGTTCCTCATTTTGGAGGATTGGGAAGCCTGAATTCTGTCTTTTAGCAGAGCTCTCAGGTCTCCATAATCCATGAAAGAGTACTTGTCCTCAGCACAGTTCACAGGCAAATTCCTGGTGTGTGACCTTATCAGCTGGCTGAGTCAGAAGACCTGCAAGGCACTGGGGGCAGCTCTTTTGTGGCCCCCGCTATCTTGGGCTTTGGTTCCCTCACCCCACAGACTCCACTTCCGGCCCTCATCCTGAGGAGGAGACCAAGGCAGGAGGCCGAGTTCAAGTGGGGGATGCACACTGGACGGATTGTTCTCTTTAAAGTAGGGGCTGGACCTACCTCTCAAGGACGTTGTAGAATAGAAACATGTAAACTGTAAGGTGGTATTCAAGTGTAAAAATTTCAAAAAGCAACGTAAAAGTAGAGGTCATTCTTTTTCCCTGTCATATGTTAAGTACACCATTCACTGTAACCAGTGTACTCAGGCCTTTTGCAAATTTTCTCTCCTGGACATAAATTCAAAAGCCCGTTTGGTAGCCCTAGATGGTGTTCTTAAGCTCAGCTCACTGTGGGCTTTTTGCGTCCTGATGTCACCCTGAGCTGCTTTTCCAGGTGTCCATGTTATGTGTTGTCTTTTATCTGTGTCTTTTAAAACCTCCGTTCGTTGGAGAGCTCTGTGTGCAGCTNCCTGGACATAAATTCAAAAGCCCGTTTGGTAGCCCTAGATGGTGTTCTTAAGCTCAGCTCACTGTGGGCTTTTTGCGTCCTGATGTCACCCTGAGCTGCTTTTCCAGGTGTCCATGTTATGTGTTGTCTTTTATCTGTGTCTTTTAAAACCTCCGTTCGTTGGAGAGCTCTGTGTGCAGCTAGTCCTTTCAGACTCTTCTCCTTCCTTTCCTGTGTTGCGCATTATGACCAGAATTCCTTTTTTTTTTTTTAATACCAAATCATTTAAGTTGTACTTTTATCCGTGTGACTAGAATGAACTGGGGCATACTGTTTGATTCTACCTCTTTCCACATGTCTTTTTCACTTATCTTCTTTTTTTAGTTCTCTCACTTTGTCTCAGCCTTCTTTCCTAGATTATTCTAGTGATGTAGCTTTAAGAATTATTTACTCTAAAACCCTGAAGTTTAAACCTGTTATTTTATCAAGTCCTGTGTGGATATGAAACATCTTCCTAGTTATTCTTTTAAATTCATTTTCAGTTTATAATTTACTCTCAATCATGTCTGACTCTTTGCAACCCCCTGGACCATAGCCTGCCACACTCCTCTGTCCGCAGGATTTCTCCAGACAAGAATACTGAAGTAGGTTGCCATGCCCTCCTTCAGAGGATCTTCCCAACCCAGATGCCAAACCCGGGTCTCCCGCGTTGGAGGCAGGTTCTTTACTGTCTGAGCCACTGCTGCTGCTGCTAAGTCGCTTCAGTCGTGTCCAACTCTGTGCGACCCCATAGACGGCAGCCCACTAGGCTCCTCTGTCCCTGGGATTCTCTAGGCAAGAGTACTGGAGTGGGTTGCCATTGCCTTCTCTGTCTGAGCCACTAGGGAAGCCCAAATTTTCTTTCAACCAAGTTTGAAATGTTCACTGTCTCCAGGGCAGTAATCATGTTTTCTACTTCCTTTGTATTTTCCTTGTACCTACATGCTTGGTTGTGTCTGACTCTGTGACCCTATAAACTGTAGACCACCAGGCTCCTCTGTTCATGGGATTCTCCAGACAGGAAAACTGGAGTGGGTTGCCATGCTCCCCTCCAGGCGATCTTCCTGACCCAGGGATTGAACTCTCATCTCCTGCAGCTTCTGCATTGCAGGCAGATTCTTTATCACTTTGCTACTGGGGAAGTCCCATTATCAGGCCCATAGTAAATGCTCAGTAAATATTTGTGGGATTAATTAATCAAGTATAGTTTAGCTAGAATTCTGTTCTTGAGAACTTCCTAAAAACATATGATGCATCTGCCCTGTTAGAGTCTCAACAGAGTTTACTTTTCTTTCCCCTGAAGCTTTTGTAATTTCTGTTCCCTAAGCATGTCCCACGTTCCTGTCCCTAGCAATTGTAGCCAACTTGAGAGTTACTCTCAGGTTTTCCAATTAACCATTGCTCTTCAGTCAGCTCATTTCTTCCCAGTAGTTATATTCCTACCCAGAATGTTTCTTTTCCTATGTGAGAGATGGAGGTTAAGCAAGGCATTATCAGGTGCCTTGAGTTTTAGCTGTAGGAGAGCTCTAGCAGATATTCCAAATGTTGAAGTCCCCGTTACAGCTTGGTTTCTTCTGTGTCAGCTTCAACCTCTAACATAATCCAGACCAGCAGTTCTTTATGTTTCTAAGTCCCATCCCTTCAAATCTCACTGATGCTTAGTGGTATTATAACTTATTTTTAGCTTATTTTTATAATGCCAATTTTCTTTATTGAATCCCATATTCTGGGCATAGGTTTGCAGGGATCTAGGCTGCATTGTTGCTCACACCTTTCCCATTTCTTCTTCTGCAATAAATAACTTGCTAGACCATTCTCACTATTGTTGTTTTTTAAGGAGAGCCTGACCAGCTGCTTTCATCATTGCAGTAATATCTGAACTTTTTCTATCTCTTTTTCCACTTTAAGCTTGATCAGTAAGTCAAAATTACATAGTAACTTCTGAGAATATGTTCAGAGGAAACAAAAACACTAACTGGGAAAGATATCTGTACCTCCATGTTCATAGCAGCATTATTTACACTAGCCAAGATATGGAAATGACCTAAGTGTCCATCAGTGAATGAATAGATGAAGAACTTATGCACACACACGTACACACACATACACACTTGAGACAGGTTCAGAAAAGTGAAACAAATGAGGTTGGAGAAATCAAGAAAAGCTTTGTAGAAGAGGGGAAATCCATTAGGCTTTCAAAATAAAAGTACAGATGAAAGGAAGGGCCTTTTTTATGTTTAGATTTTCCAGAGCTTGGTGGTAAGATTGATTATGGCATGTCTCTTAGTTGATGAGGGGTGAGACTGGCAAATAATGGAAAATAGAGTTAAGTAGTTAGGGTGGAGCCAAATTATGGGGTTTAATAAAAGCCAGGCAAAGAAGTTAAGATTGGAATGGAAAAAAGGAGACAGCGTTGAAGTTTTGGAGCCTCCAAATGACATCATCTAAATTCTGTATACAAAGCTATGATTTAGAGAAGGGTGAGATGGTACCGCTTGAACGCTGGTACCGTCACGTAGGGCTTCCCAGGTGGCGCTAGTGGCAAAGGACCCACTTGCCAGTGCAGGAGATGTAAGAGTCTTGGGTTTGGTCTCTGGATCGGGAAGATCCCCTGGAGGAGGGCACGGCAGTGCACTCTAGTATTCTTGCCTGGAGAATCCCTTGGACAGAGGAGCCCGGTGGGCTAGTCTGTGGGGTCGGAGCGACCAGCATGCACACACGCACCATCATGCTATTGACAGTGCGGTCAGGGCCCAGACTACCCAGTGGCAGAAGTATGGGCAAGGAGTAAGATGCAATGGGAGAGAGATTTCAGATTTTATTAATGAACCTGAAATGGGAAAGGGAGAGGTAAATGAAGGCTGCTTTCCAAGATTCTGATTGGGAGAAAGGTTAGTGCCATGGCTAGAAATGGGGTTGTTAGCAGACTGGCTGTGGGGGAAGAGTTACACATTTACTTCCAACGTAATTAAATGTAAGTTTTTTGTAAAATGTTTAAGTTGAAAGGAAGAAGCAAGAAGTAGGAATGGAGATAAGAAGGTGTGTTACTCATTCCTGTGGAGTATGGCTTACAGGCATAGGGAAGGGTGACTTCTCCCCCTGAAAGTTCAAAGACAAGAGCCAAGAACTGACATTCATGGATGGCTTCTTAAAGATAAATCTGAAGAGATTCTGATATTTATGTCGATTGAAATTACTGTGAAAGTAATCCCTGCCTTGGTGATAAAAGACATGTTGTGATATTTCAGGAAATTAGAAAGTTTGAAAAGGTATCAAGTTTTCAGTTATCTTTGAAAAGATAGCAGAGGAAAAATAGGTAATTATTGGCGACTTTCTGGCTTTCTCTTATGCATCTGAAGAGTAGGAAATGTATACATATATGTAAGTATACATGTGATACACATATGTACGTGTGATCATACACTACATACACTTTCACAGGCTGCTTTTTTCATTTAATGTTGCATGGTAATCATTTTTCCATGTCTTGAATTACTGCTTAAAAGTACTATTCTTAAAAAACTATATTTTTCCCATCATTTAGATTTATAATTATTTAATCAACAGCTTTATTGTTGAACACTTAGATTGCTTTGAAATTTTTTACTCTGTTAATAATACTATAGTAAACTTTGATGAAATATATATTCTTCAGCTGTTACTTAAATATGAGCTCTCTGAAAGCAAAGACCTCCGTATCCCTAGGACTTGGAAGAATGCCTAGACATAGGAGTTGCTTAATTAAAGAAAAAAAACAGTTATTGCCAGGATGAAAGAAGACCATTAAATTCTTAGTTCCTCTTACTTCCTTAATTCTGATTCCATGCGTACTTTGGAATCTTCTTCCTTGTGATTTGGCTATCAGCAGGAATCTGGTTGTAATGAAATGACTGGCCACGGATGTCCACACGACAGGTGTTCTTCCTTCTGTCACTGTCATATTTGTCATTCTTAATCATTTTTGAGGAGGTACACAGCACCGCATGTGGGATTTTAGTTTCCCGACAGAGATTGTGCCCCTGCTCTGGATGGGCTTTCTTTTGAAGAGCATTATCACCTTATTTTCCTATGGTAATAAAAGCACATTTTGAAGAACTGGCTGACCCAGTTCACAGATTTGTTTTACTTAGGGAAAACTTTCGTAGAAAACTAGGGGAAGCCTAGTGTAAAAACCTTTTAACTAAAAGATATGATTTGAAACATATTTTTGTACTGGAGGCTTCCATTGAACTCTACCTAAACCAAATAAGACCTGCTAAAAGCTGTAGAAATAGATTTATTTTTTATATTCCATCCAGATCTTTTCTGTTGCACCTTATGCTTATGTTATGTTTTACCCCCAAGGGAATCACATAAAGCTGTCCCCATGTTCATGTAACACTTGAAATGACTGTTCCCTTAGTTACTGCTGCTAGGGTTGTATTTGGTTATGGGTTTGGATCCCAACTACCCAGGGTTTGGCTTGGACAGATCAGCCAGTGAAGACTTAGGTATCTGAATACCTTTCACCAGAGTATCGTCTGCTCTCACCTGGCTTGGGGATATTCTCTCTGGTATGGGCTCTGTGTCATAAAATGTTTCCCAGTTTGTGTTATAGGAAATATGAATCCTAAAAGATCAGTATGTAATTCATCATGTTAAAAGATTCTAGAGTCAAGTTAAGGAAATTCTATTTCTTCCTTAGGAGATTTATCTGTTTAACCCATTAATCCTCAAATTTATTTCACTCCTGGTACCCATTTTCCCTTAGACATCTAAGGAAAAAATGGTTTATAGAACACACTTGAATAACTGATGCTTTGAGTTATTACTGTATTGTTTTTCTGATTGTGAATTCAGTTTGGTTCCATTTTAAAGTTTAGGATTTTTGTTTCTGCTGCAGATTTTAAAGTTTTCTTTATTTTAAAATTGTTACTTTTCTAGTCTGCAGTGTATACTTTGTTTCAATGATGGATTCATTATGTAGACTTGCCTAGGACTCATCTAAAAGGAATACATGTTAAATTGTTTTTTAAGATTTTAAAGTGTGTTACATGTTAGAATATAAAATGTATCTGTATAAAATAAGGAAAAATAATGAAACCGATTACAAAGTATCATCCAGGGAGTTTAAAAACTAAAACTTTACCAGTATTCTAGAAGCTTCCCGAATGCCCTTCCTCTTCCAAGCTATCTTTATTTTTAAACGGAAGAGTCAGACACAATTTAGTGACTGAACAGCTAGCACTTCCTGGCTTTTACTTACAGTTTCATCACCTCGGAGTAGATCCCATTGAGTCAGTATTATTTTTTAGGTTTGCTTGTTTTTTTGAACTTTATATAAATGGAAACATACAGTGCATAATCTTCTCTTACTCACTTCCTTTTTTTACAGTCTATATTTCTGAGATTCACCCAGGTGGTGGTACCTTGTTCATTTTCACTGTGGTGTAGTTTTCAGTTAGATAAATGTACCAGAATTCTTTTTTTATTCCACTTCTATTGATGATCTTATATTAGACCGTATAATAGAATATATGGTCTATAGAATATAGTAGAATATATTAGACCATATAATAGAATCTTCTATTTGTTTCATACTTTTTTTAATCTGTAGTACAATATCCACTGAATGTTGTTAGGTATTGCCCTTGTCCAGGGATATCTTTTCCATTTATACCTAGGAGTAGGATTGCTTAGTCATTGGCTATTCATTTTTGCTTAGTGATATCCAATTGTTCTCCACAGCAGTTATACCAGTTTAGACCTTTACCAGCAGTGGATAAGAATTCTCATTGTTCTCCTTCCTCAGTAGAACTAGATGCTGACCGCCTTTTAGTGTTTGTGAATCTAGTGTGTGAACTGATACCTCATCAGGGCTTTAATATTCATTTCCTTGATTAGAATTGTAGTTGAGCATCTTTTATTATGTGTATGGGCCATTTTTGTTTTCTGTGAAAGTCCTTTTTGGGATTTTTGCTCTTTTAAAAATTTTGTTGTGTTTTTCTTATTGATTCATAGTAGTTCTTTATGTATTTAAGATACATGTATATGGTTTAGAACAGTGCCTGATACTTAGTAAGAACTGTATAAGAATAACTATTACTATTATATTACCCTTGTATTTAGTTCTTTGTTTTTATGTTTCAAATGTCTTATGCTAGTTTGTAGCTTATTTTTCATTCTGTGATGCTATATGTTTTTTAACGTAGTATTTTAATATGTATAAATTAAATTTTATATAAAATCACCATGGCAAATTCATGAGGCAAATGTTACATTTCATAACCTATAACTTTTCAATCTTCAGTATCATTTTTGTTGCTGCTGCTCTTTTTTCGTAACCCTAGGAAAAATTAACCTATCTTGTTTCCTGTTCAAATTACTGTAGTTTAATTATCTGTGTTGTAGCCTAGTTAAAGATGCAGCCGTCTCTCCAGATGTATTGTAATGATTTTGAAGACAAAGTATCTTTGGCTTCATTATTTCAAAATTAAATACTCATAACTTAGGGCCTGCCTGAAATCTGTAACAGTTGCCCATAAGAGATTTAAATGAGTCCTAAACTTTTATTATAGTTGAGTGGTTGATTCCTTATGATGTTAAATCACAGACTTAAGTTCTTTGAAATATGTAACTTGCCGACCAAGCTGTTAGTGGATTATTTTCTTCAGCTTAACAGTAGTTCAGAAATCTGATTATCTCCTGATAGATTCTTCCACATACTAGAAGGATGGTAAAAGGGGTATGTTAACAGATTATCAAGTTAACAACAGTGATGATGGACAGCAATGATAATGGTAATAACAGTTTCTCCAGATTGACCACTTAAGTGCCAGGTACTGTCCTAAAGGCATCACATGTAGTAACCGACAAAAATTTCTTTAATCAGTGAGAAAACTAAAGACTCAAACAGGTGAATTAACTTCTCTAAGATCCCAAAGCTAGCAAGAGTAGGATCAGATTCAAACTCAGTGAGTCTAGTTGCAGTCTCAGAAGTAGATTCCTAAGGTAGTTATTGACTTGCTATCTGAAGTGTTACCTCCTTTAGTTTTAAAAGAATTTACCTAAAACTCTGTATTGTTTTTTAACGTAGTAGTGAAAGAATGGAAAGCACATTTTCAGCATGGTGGATGGAATCAAAATAGGAGGAGAGCTTGGAACTGGAATTTTCTGGTGTGTCAGGCTCACATCAAAACACTTTGGATCTTTGTGAGTGGCCTGTGGCCTGTGAAAGATTTCAAGAGCTCCGTAGCCTCTAATTCACCCCCTCCCCCCATAGGCCATTGTCAACTATTTGGAAAGGGAAAAATGGGGGAAAGGCTTTAGAAATACCACAGAGAGCTCTCACTGATTTAGAGCTTGGTTGGAGTCCTCCTAAAAGATTTAATAGGGGAATCTTATACAACTATTCGGGAAAATAGGTAAACATATTTGAAAAGTGTCCACTCATTAACTTTAGGTTAAGAAAATTCCCCCCCCCTCATAATCTTTATTTTGAATTTGAGACATTCTCCTTCCTTCCTGAAGTAAGCTTCTTTGTTGCTCTTGCTGCTTTGTTGTTGTTCTCTCCCTCAGTCATATCCGAGTCTTTGCAACCCCAGGGATTGCAGCATGCCAGACTTGCCTGTCCTTCCCCAACCCTTGGAGTTTGCTCAGACTCATGTCTATTGAATCAGTGATGCCATCCGACCATCCTGTCTCCTGTTGTCCCCTTCTCCTGCCTTCAATCTTTCCCAGCATCAGGGTCCCTTACTGCTTTGAAAAGTGGCTATTTTCAGATATAATTTTCACTCAGCTGTGGCTTCTTGATTCATTCAGCTATAGATTAAGTACTTACATAAATTAAGGTCAGTGCATTTGCTCTAAAAATTATAGTTAAATAAGTGAAAAGAGGGAAACAAATTATAGCTTATCCATTCTATTTTGAGTGAATTAGCAGAGTTGGAACGACCATCTATAACAAAGGTAATTAGTACTGAGGTGAGCCACTCACTGTAGGGTGTTACGATGATGACTCAGCTAGGGTGTGTATCTTAGTGGAAAAGTTTTCAAACTTTGCTGTGGGATTTAAATATTATGCCTTTTCCTTTTGCTTCCCCCTCAAGGAAGGACCAGGAAGGTAGCACTTTTCCCTCCCTTGTTTGGTCATAACGAAGGATTGCAAGTTAATTAGCTGCATTCAAAGCATCACACAGATTGAATTCCATATTTGTCTTGGAGGGAAGTCCAGACTTCTGTTTGGGGTGATTGAATCTGTGCTTTGTGAGACTGGGTGCAACTTCCTTGTATTCAAGGGTGGGATCATCTTGTCAACTATGCGATATGTCACTTGGAAGAAATGAGCCCCTAAAGTGTGGATTTTTTTTTTAACTGTTTCTCTCTGCCCTCTTTCACCCATTCTGTCCGCCCCGCCCCCTGCCCTCACCCCATACATTAGAGAGATATTGCACTTGCTTCCTGCTTGGCAATAGGATCTATGAGGATTAATTGTATACATTGTTTCCTTTGTGGGTTGGAGACAGAAAATTGCTCATTAACCTTTTCCCAAGTCCCTGAGAAGTACTGAAAACTTTGACAATTAAATATGAACTGTAAAAGAAACATGTAAATAAATATTGGGAAAGCAAAATTAAAGGCATAGTTAGACATCTGAGAAGCATTATTTTCTAAATTAGCCCCTTTTATGATTTGAGTTTAAAATGCCCTTGATGTGTCAAAAACTAGCTTTTTTTTTTTTTTTTTAAAGAACGTCATGACCTTTATGCTATGTTGACAAAGCCTGTTTTGTTTGATTTTTTTTTTAAAGTAGGGTGGGGGTTTCATACTTTGTTGATTCCCGTGGGGTGATTATGATTTGTTTCATGGAACGGATCCAGTATTAGAGGTAGAGTGGTAGAGGCCCTGAACCATGAGCCTAATGCTGGCTGCATTTCTAAATATATGCCCTTCAACAAGTCTTGTCAACTTTGTGAGCCTCCGGGTTTTGGGGTTTTTTTTTTATCCTTAAATGGGTTTGGGAGAGAGAGTACTGCAGAGTGGTGAAGAGTTCTGAGCTACTGAGTCTAGCAGGCTTGTTTTGGATGTATCATATCAGAGAAGGTACATGTCTCTGAACCCCATTTTTCCCTTCTGCAAAGTGGCAGTAACTTTATGTACTACTCCTTAGGGTTAAAGTGAGGATCAAAATCAAATGAGACATTGTATATAAAGTGTTAAGCTTGCTACCTGACTCAGCATTAATGCTCAGTTCGTTACTATTAATTATATATTGTTGTTATTGTCAGTAAGGTCTGAAGTGATATTAACATTTTATAAAGTTAGGAGTTTGGAATTCAGATGACCAGATTTTGAAGTTTTGATGTTTAGTAGCATAGGCTTGCTGCTGAGAAAATCTTAAAAAGTATAAGAAAGTAAATACTTAACAGATGGGCAGAATTTTCTAATTTCAGATAGTAGTCATTAATAGCAAGGTGTTGTTTAGATGACCTCCCTTCCTGTACTTTATTTTTTATCATCTTTATTCAAATAAAGATAATGGTTTCTGAGGGGAAAATACTGCTTTTGTTTTATAAAAATTGAAACAGAAGTCCATGTAATTTGCAGCACCTAGGACTGAGTGAGCATTCCTAATTCTACTCTCAGAAGTGCCCCCTTGGGAGCTCAGATAAAAGATACAATGTAATTTATAAGGAAAAAAGTATCTTCTGTAATAGTCTACATGTTGGGTGTAGTCTGACTCAAATAATAACTGAACTATCCACTCATCCCCTTGTGTGGGGATTATTGCTGATATGGTCTAAAAATCTGAAGGGGATAGGGGGTTGTGGGGAAGGTATGAGGGGCATAAAATTGCCAGGACAATAATTTTCATCTCTCCTTACTGGTGCTCTTGATCAAGTCATTGCTAATATGGCCCGTGAGCAGGGAGTTAATCACCTGTACCACATGGCACTGTGTCATTAGCTTATGAAAGCTCATCATATCCAATACATAACCCACATTTGTTAAGCACCTGCTGTATGTGGGGCTTCGCTGGTGGCTCAGTGGTAAAGAATCCACCTGCTAGTACAGGAGACGTGGGTTCAATTCCTGGGTCAGAAAGATCCCCTGGAGAAGGAAATGGCAACCCACTCCAGTATTCTTGCCTGGGAAATTCCGTGGACAGAGGAGCCTGGCAGCTATAGTCCATGGGTCACAAACGAATCAGACATGACTTAGCAATTAAACAATGACAACAATGTGTGTGGCGCTGTGCTTGAACCCGGCCCCTCAATAATGGTGAAGAGATAATGTCTTGTGCTATGATTTCCATATTATCTTGGAAGAAAGAAGTAGAATGATAGAGTAAACCTGCACTTCTAAGATCTTTGCTTCATTTATACTTTGGAGCAGGAACCAATTGCCTTTACTGTACATTAACAACTACTTCCTCATGTAACTGAGTATGCTTTCTGTTCCCTGTTCTGAACCTCAGGGTGCCGCTAGAGCAGAATCTCAGGAATCTCCATCTACCTCAGTTCAAGGCCTCATGCATCTCCTGCTCGCCGTTTTCAGTTCAGTTCAGTCATGCAGTGATGTCTGACTGTGACCCCATGGACTGAATCATTTTAGTGTTCTCTTAAATACTAGATTTAATTTCCTTCCTTTTTACCCTCCTCTGTTCTATAAACACCACCAACTACCACCAAATCTGTAATCCTATTCCAGCAGATCATCTAAAATGTAAATTGGACCACAACATTTCTGGTTTAGAAATCTTTAAAATGCTTTTCTTACCGCTTTTCAAGGAACTCTCCAAATTCCTCGGTGTGGCATACAGGGTTCTTCTCAATCTGGTCCCTGCTTTCTTTCCAGTCTCATCTACTGCACCTTACTTTCTCTCTCCCTTTGCATACGAATTTATTTACAGTTCCATGCTTTCTCACATCGTGAAGGCCTTCTAGTATTTTTTTTTAAAGATTGTTTATTTTTGGCTGGGCTGGGTCTCCATTGCTGCACATAGCCTCTCTCTAGTTGTGATGAGTGGGGACTACTTCTAGTTATGGTGCTTGGGCTTCTCATTGCACTGGCTTCTCTTTGTTGCAGAGCTCAGGCTCTAGGTACCAGGCTTCATTAGTTGTGGCACACAGGCTCAGTAGTTGTGGTACATGGGCCTAGTTGCTCTGAGGCATGTGGGATCTTCTTCCCAGACCAGGAATTAAACCTGTGTCCCTTGCATTGCAAAGTGGATACTTAACCACTGGACCACCAAGGAAGCCCCAGCCTTCTAGTATTTTCACCTCCATCCCTGCTATGTCATCATACATTGTATTGTTGTCATTTGTTTAGACATGTTTTCCACTGTGAGACTGGATCTTGAAGGTAGAGATTTTGCATCATTTAATTTTGTATTCTACCCACATATAATATACTGCCAGGTGCATAGTGCACATTCCCTAAATGTTTGTCAAATAAGGGATTAAGGATGCTCCTATGTGACCATAGTGTATTACTAATAACATGTGCAGTTATTAACTGTATTATTCAATAACTAAGTCAGTTTATAAATCCAGTAATCATGGTATAGCCAGTAGGGAAGTTAAGAACCATCTCATCCAATCCTTTCATTTTTTCAGACGGATAAACTCAGAACTAAAGAGACTGAGTAACTGAGGCCACGGCGCCCAGCTGAGGAGGGATGGCATGAGGATTAACCCTGGCATGGATAGGCCTAGCAGATTAAAATGGGAAAGGCTTTTAATGTGATAATTGTTGTTTTAGTGGCTAAATTCTGTCCGACTCTTTTGTAACCTCATGGACTGTAGCCCGCCAGGCTCCTCTGTCCATAGGATTTCCCAGGCCAAAATACTAGAGTGGTTTGCCATTTCCTTCTCCAGGGGATCTTCCTGACCCAGGGATCAAACCCATTTCTTCTGCATTCGCAAGTGGATTCTTTACGATTGAGCCACATGGGAAGCCCTAATGTGATAATAAGTAAACAGCTTAGTTTGAGGATATTTTTTGAAAGCTTAATTATGAGAAAATTTTAATATATACAGAAATACAGAGGAGAGTATAATATATTCCCATGTATCATCACCAGATTTTACCAAATCATGGCATCTTATTTCATCTGTAACCACACTCATTCTTTTTGTATTATTTTACAGACAGTTCTTGGTAATGTTAACAGTATTTCATCTGGGAATATTTCAGTATGTATGAGATATGTTTTTAATCTTTTGAATATAGATCTCTTGGTATTCTGGGAAGTCATTATACTTTAGACAAAATAATGATACCTCACTGAAGGCTTGGCTCCGGAAAACTGGCAGCCTCTCCCACTGGGGGGTAGTCTTCATCCCCCTCCCAGCTGTTCCAAGACCATCAAGTCCACTGAGCCCATATCCTTGAGCTTCGTTTATCTGTATGTCCTGGAGAGAGTTGTGCTGTTTTATTTAGATTCTGTTAGATGGAGGTGTAAGGGAGAAAAGAATCGGTGACCATATTAGTAAGGAAAATAGACAGTTGTTAGAGAAAGGATACTCTATGTATAAGGTTAAATAGCTTTAAAAATGTTTATCTACAGGAAACCTTAAAAGTTCTTGGAATCTTTCATTTTTATTTTCTCAATGTTATATTCAAGCTTCCTTTTAATTATGGATTATTATAAAGTTAGAGAGAAAAATGGAAAGAACATTTATGTACCTGATGCACAAATCTCAACTTTTTGCTCTGTTTGCCTGAGTTTTTATTGAGATAACAAAACATTACAGATAGAGTCTGAAATGCCTTTGTGGTCCTTCCCTTCCTTCTCTCCCCAGACATACTCATCCCGGATGTAGACGTTTTATTGTCCAGAGTATGTATAACCGCACATTGAATAGTGTTTTGCCCTTTAGAAAGCAATTTTATCTCTCCCACTTGATTTTCACAACTCCTAAAGTATGTAGGGAAGTATACAGAGTGTTTATTTCACTTCGGAAAATGTACAACCCACTGAATTATCCAAGTCTCACTTAAAAGCTACAGGGTATGAGGCAGTGTTTTATGATTTACAGTTTGTATCTCATTAGAAATTGAGTTCTGAGGCTTTTGTGTGAATACTCTTCACATGCTTAAAGTACTAAAACTTACCTTTAAAAAGTATAAACAGTGTCTTGAGATTGAGAAGGAGCCTCAGATGAATAAATGAATAAATAACATCCTTATTTTAGTGAAGCTGCCTTAAAACTTCCCAGGGCTTCCTAGGTGGCGCTAGTGGTAATGGATAGTGGTAATGGCTAGGTGGCTGCCATTGTAGGAGATGTAAGAGTTGGGAAGATCCCTTGGAGAAGGGAATGGCTACCCAGTATTCTTCTCCAGTATTCTTGCCTGGAGAATCCAATGGACAAAGGAGCCTGGCAGGTTACAGTCCATACAGTTGCAAAGAGTCAGACACGACTGAAATGATGTAGCATGCATGCACAGGTCTTAAAACTAACTCACAAGCAAGTTTTCTATGCACTTTCAAAGAAAATACCATAAGTAATGCTTGTTGACGTATCAGATTGGTTAAAAAAGTCACTGAGATGTCTTGCTTTGCATTATCTAATAATATTTTAAAATTAATATCTGTAGAGTTTGCATAAGATTAAAATTTTTTTAAGAGTTCCACTCCCATTGCTCCCAACCAGTTTTCCCAGCTATGTTTAACATTGTTTTTTTGTTCCTTGGGAGGAGATACAGTGCTCATCCTGTTTATTCAACTAAAAAAAAATATTCTTTTATTCCTTTCTTTTTACTTTGAACAAATCTAGTGCTGGTAAAAATTTTTGACTCAGTGCTTTTGGAAAGAACTACCTCTTTCCACAAATCAAGAAGCCCTCATACTAGGTCTTCTGAGTAAACTAGTGAATTTCCATGATGTGAGGAAACTGGGTGGAGTTTCTGTGGATGTGAGTCCTCTGGAACCAGGGACTTTTCAAGTTGAGTATAGGGGAGTAGCATCAGGTTCTGGTATTGAATAGCCCTCACGCGGCAGAGTGTTGGGGATTTCCCATTGGGTTAATCCTGTGCCTGCCATGGTTTCTATGTGTCCTCTGGAGTAGCTGCTTCAAGAACAGTGAGAGATCGAGTGCTTATGGGCTCTCTGCCCTTTTATCAGGATGCTGGGAGTTTGGCTGAGTTGTGATTTATAAACCAAGGTGAGCTTATCACTGTTTTTCTTAACCTGGGCTCCTAAAAAGCTGTCATTAAATTTTGATTACCATATTCAGGTAAGCTGGAGCTGAGTTTAGCCAACTTATTAGTTTTTATTGGACGCTGCAGCCCACACTGATCTTTCCCTGTTTGAAGCCCTGCTTACATCACATAGGCTCACCTGGGCATATTTGTCACATGCAATGATGGTTTTTGTGGGTTCGTATTGCTTTTTTCAACAGATCACCAGATTTTAAGTGCTCAGGTCACCCCTCTTACTATTTAGGTCTCTTCTTACTAGCAGAGTGTCAGGTGTATAAGGGATGCTTATGATGCCAATTATTTGATCATAATTGGCCAAGTAATGATCATTTACCTAAAACCAGTGGAACTGTTAGCTGGTGTCTTCTATCTCTCTGTATTTGGTCATCCTGAAAGCCAGCCTTTCAGCCACCAGCTGGTAGGTTTACTGAATACTGATTTTTCTTTCCTGTAATCAATAAAAGACACTCTAAATTTGGATGCCACTTTTAAAAAGGGATCTATAGGGACTTCTCTGGTGGTCCAATGGCTAAAACTCAGAACTCCCAGTTCAGGGAGTCTGGGTTCAGTCCCTGGTCGGGGAACTAGATCCCACATGCTGCAATTAAAACCCAGTACAGTCAGATAAATAAATAAATATATATTTAAAAGAATTTTAAAAACCTTAACTTTCAGTTTGGATATTTGTTTCCCAAGTGATAGAAATACCTTGGCAAAGGAACCAAAATCAAATTGGTAATTTTAATCCTGAGGCTGAGGCTGAAAGTGAAAGTCACTCAGTCATGTCCAACTCTTTGTGACCCCATGGACTGTACAGTCCATGGAATTCTCCAGGCCAGAATACTGGAGTGGGCACCTGTTCCTGTCTCCAGGGGATCTTCCCAACCCAGGAATCGAACCTAGGTCTCCCACATTGCAGGTGGATTCTTTATCAGCTGAGACACCAGTGGCTGAGGCTGGATGTGCTTAAACCACCATGCCCTTTCCTCCCCGTTTTCAAAAAACTGATACCTAGTCAAAATCCCAACAGTGTTTTTAATTGAACTTTAAGAACAGAATCTAAAATTCAGATAAAAGAGTGTATAAAAATTTGGGAGGAAAACAAAAGAAAGAGGAGAGTCTTTCCAACAAGATGTCAAAATATATTTTACAAGCTCTGAAAATAGCTTGGTTTAGTTATGAGAATAAATAAATAAGTAGATTGATGGAGCAGAGTAGAGTTTCAAAATGGATTGTTACCAGATGGTTGTCTCGTGCAGAAGTTCTGTAGTTGCTCAAACTCAGACTCTAAATCTTGGTGCACATAATTTATTTTCCTTAGGTTTTTCAGGTGTTTGCTGCATCCTTAAGTTGATTCTCTTTAGTTCTGTGAAACCTTGTGGTTATCATATTTGCACAAATTTTGTGTTGGAAAGAGATGAGGAACATAAAGTTTATTATAAAGGACTTGGAGCTCTTAGAAACAAAGTGCTCTATAAACAGAGGCTTATTTACCCAGTTAAAAATAAAGGTCAGATGGGAGATGATGTAGTAGAGTGGGTTATAAGCTTAGGCTCAGTTATAAGGCAGAATCGGTTCCATTTACTAGCTCTGTGGCTTTGGGATAGAGACTTAATTAAGCTTCAGTTTCCTCATTTGTAAATGTGAGAAGCATCTACTTCATAAAATTGTTGTGAAGATGAAAAAATGTTAAATGTTTAGCACTGTACCTGACACAGAAGGGTTTGAGAAAGTTACCTATGGTTTTATTTTTGTTGATAAAGACCTTT
This sequence comes from Neotragus moschatus, assembly GCA_006410615.1. Taxonomy (NCBI): domain Eukaryota; kingdom Metazoa; phylum Chordata; class Mammalia; order Artiodactyla; family Bovidae; genus Neotragus; species Neotragus moschatus. The sequence continues at coordinate 1,871,346 of SJYA01000936.1, read as the reverse complement.
AAAAGCACTGCTGAAGGTCTTTTGTCTCAGTTAAGTACCAGTCATGAAGAGTTATAAATAAAGCAACTTTATTTTCAAACCAGTTTCACAGTTTCCTTGCGAGAAACAAGCAATTTTTCTCTTAGCAAAAAAGGATTGAAAACTTTTGATTATGCAATGAAGAGAATCAAAGAAAATCAGTACTGGTTCCAGCTACTTTTTTAAAATTTGCTGTGAGAATTTGAGCAAGTTAATTGTTGCAGCAAATTTCTTTCTTTTTATGGCAAATATGAGAAAAGGAAATAGGCTTGAATTTCAGTCGGAAAGATTTAGGTTGGATATAAGAATCCTCTGATTATAAGACTGCCAAGCAGATAAGAAGGACTCCTTTGTCACCACCAGGAGGCCTTTCTATTCTCAGGTTATTTCAGGGCTACTGTGACCCCATCTAGACAGAGCTTAAACCTGGATGGACTTCAACCCACATGATGTTATCTTTGCCAAGATTCTGAAAGCCTCTCAATGTTGGGTTAATCCTCTCGCTCATATAGCAAAACAGTCTGATACTTTTTCCCTATTTAGACAAGTAAATGAGGACACCAAAGGTTCCCGGCAAGATTATGAAACTTTTTCAACAGCTTCTGTAGCTGTGTGGACCAGAGGTCAGGTTAGCACAGTGGAGGAAGGTTAGCACAGCCTTGTTCCTGATAGAAGGATGAGAGAGTCCATCCCTTGAAGTTTCTTTAAAACTAGGGATTATACAGCAATTTAAGATTTGTCAAGAGTAAGTAAGGTGATCATATAAGAAAAGGCCAGCCCTTCTCTGGAGTTGCCTTTTAGAAGTTACAGATTTATTTTTGGCTTTAGCTTTGTTTAATCACTTGAGTCGGTCATAAAAGGTAGACATGATGTTGGAACAATAGAATAATAGCTCTGGAGTCAGACAGGGTTGAAACCCCAACTCTGCTGCTTACTAGTTAAGAGGCCTCTGGCAAATGGCTTCATCTCTCTGAGCCTCAGTTTCTCAGGAAAATGCAGAAATAGTATCTCCTGCCCCTGGTTGTCGTGAGGTTACCTGAGAGGAGGCGCACAGTACTATCTGGCATGTCAGGCTAGCTGTGATGACAACAGTGATGGTCATGAGAAAGAGAAGGACATGATTAGTTGCCTTCTAGAGAATTGTTATCTAAGTTGGGAAGTTTCTGCTGAAGAGTAATTTGGCATTATTAAAAATTTATATATGCTGGTCCAAATAAATAGGGTCTACACAACAGGGTCTTAATGTCGCATCTGAATCATAGAAAGTTTTACTTAGTTTGGAAAGTTATATTTCTGCATATAATTTCCACCTTTGAGCTTTGTGACACTTTTGATACTGTTGATTTATAGGAAAGTACCTTGCTGCTGTTGTAATAGCTACAGTTCCTGCATGGACTAAATTTTCTTAAATTGTATAAATGGAAATTGTTTCAATATGGGCATTATGGTATGATTTAAGCTGGGCAAATAATGTAAATCAGGCAGCTTACAAAAGAAGAAATAATTATTTAAAATACTTAAAAATTGGTTAACTCATTGTATGTATGTAACTCAGTCATGTCTGACTCTGCGACCCCATGGACTATAGACAGCCAGGCTCCTCTGTCCATGGGATTTTCCAGGCAAGAATACTGGAGTAGGTTGCCAGTTCCTTCTCCAGGGGATCTTCCCAATCCAGAAGCTGAACTTGCGTCTCCTGAATTGCCAGCAGATTCTTTACCACTGAGCTACCTGGGAGTTCATTGTAGTCAAATTAATGCGTAAGCAAAACTAAGATGTCCTATTGGGCTGGCCAAGGTTAAAAAGATGGATAGTGGCTAGTTTTGGCTCTCTCATGTAACTGTGGTTGGTCAATTGGTTTTATATCTCTGGAAAGCAACCTTGCCAGGGGTATCAAAATTTTAAATGTGAATGATTTGACTTAGCAGTTGCATGTCTGGAAGAACATAATAAGGAAATAGGAGAAAGCATGCAAGATCTATGATCTAGTATATTCATTGTAGTATTGTGAAAAATCCCCCTCCTCATCCATCAGTGGAGACCATTTGAACATTGGTTTAGCGCACACTGGTTAAAAAGTATGGCACTCCAGAGAATGAAGTGTGCTTGGACCCTCAGTCACAGAAGAACCAAGTTCACATCCTGGTTCTACCATGTTCTTGGGCAAGTTACTTAATCCAGTGAAGTCTCACCGCCCTCTTCTCTAATAAAGGCACATTCATTTTAGGGGTCTTGTGAGGATTAAATAGGGGCTTCTCAGGTAGCTCAGTGGTAAAGAATCCATCTGCCAAGCAGGAGATGCAGGTTTGATCCCTGAGTTGGGAAGATCCCCTAGAGAAGGAAAGGACAACCCACTCTACTATTCTTGCCTGGGAAATCCCACGGACAGAGGAGCCTGGTGGGCTACAGTCCATGGAGTCCCAAAGAGTCTGACAGGACTGAGCGACTAAGCAGCGGCAGAGGATTAAGTGAGATGATACACAAAGCCCAGTGTCTAGTACAAAACAATTCATTACGTTAGCATAATATGTTATTATATGTTAGTAAATATTATTACTCTTTGTTGCTTAAAAAGGATAAAGTGGATCAGTTGGAGTTAACACTGAAGGATGTCTGCAAGTTAGGGAAAAAGCAAGTTACAGAACGTTTTATATAAATGCATTTTGTTGAAACTCTGTGTCTGTGTGTGTGTGTGTGCCTGTGTGTGTTTATATGGACATTAAAGTTTTGGAAGGCCATAACAACAGTTAGCATTTAATGAGCCCTTGACTAAATCTCAGGCATTATTCTAAGTGCTTTAACTCATATCAATCAACTACTTTATTAAAATTGGTTAACATGTTTTAAGTACTTGAAATAATTCCTACACTTTGTAAAGTACTTCATCAACACTTGTTATAATTCTCACATGCTTTCATGGTCTCTGTTTCTAGATAAGGATACCAGCACTCTGAGAGGTCTTCCAGTTCTTAAACAGCAGAACCAGAATTTAATGCAGGCAGTCTGACTTCAGTCCATTACCCTACAGTGAAAACTGGATTTTAGAGTGGTGATGAGGTCACTTTTGATTGACACTATATACTTTTGGATATTTTCACATTTTTTACATGACAGATATTTCTTTAATAAATAGAAAAAAAAGATATTTCTATCTTCAAAAAAGTTCACTTTTATATTTTAGAAACCTTGTTTCATCCGTTATAGAATACCTATGCAAATTCCAGAGACCTGAATATTTGTGTACTTAGGTTTGCCATCATGCTAAATTATCTTGGACAAGGAGCATACAGGACCCCATTACAGTATATATTGTATTGATAAACTCACTTTGGAGCATAATTTTATAAGGAAATAATTACAGATAGAGGTAGAGCCCCAAACTAAATCTGTATCACTTGTGTGTGTGTCCAGATTGCGACTCCATGGACTGTAACCCATCAGGCTCCTCTGTCCATGGAGGGATCCTCCAGGAAAGAATACTGGAGTGGGTTGCCATGCCCCTCTCCGGAGAATCTTCCCAACCTGGGGATCAAACCCACATCTCTTTATGTCTCCTGCATTGGCCGGTGGGTTCTTTGTGACTCACACCACCTGGGAAGCCCTGTATTGCTTAGTGGTTGACTAACTTCTGTAATGAGATACTAATAGCCTTCAAGAAGCCTTTAGTCCCAATACTTTGGTTTCCAGAAAGTTTGGGGTTAAAATGTCATTCTTTGGTCATCTGAAAAACAGGCAGTTATTTGATCCACAGATCCATAATCCTGAGATAGAAAGCAATGACTTAGTGTCAGACATGGACTCCAGGGACAGAGCTGGTAGGTGCCATTGTGGTCCAGGGCTGCCCTGTCATTCAGTGTTCTGAAGGGCAGCTCCACTGGGGGGGCCACACAGGGCTACATAGAAGCTGCATAGAGCAGCCACCACACTGTGGGCTCTCCAGATGGACTGGGAGCTCCCCTGAAAGTTGATATCCTAGTCCATACGTCTCCCCCAGATGTGACTGTGGGCCTCATGTCTGCAAAATGCGGGAGATGAACTCGATAACAGAGTTTCTGTCTTCAAGTTCTGTGATTCTGACAGTCTTGCCTGAGTGGTGAACTAAAATTGTGACCTGAGACCTTTAGTGTCACCAAGAAAAGTGTTGAACAGAAATGGACTCATAGGCTGATTTATGGAAGGGTTTGCCAGTGTACTAACTTGAATTACAGGATATCCCCAGTGACAGAAACTGTATTATTCACTTTTATTCTGTTTTAGGCACAGTCTTCCTCCTATATTTGTTTTCCAAATAAACCAGAATTGTGTTCTGAAGATCACAGCTCAGCACAGTGGTTTGGCCCTGTTTGATACTTAGACAATAAGTTATTCAAGTATTAATTATAAAGGTTACTAGTGCTAAAAACATTTTTTTCTGTCTTAAAGTTTTCTGTTCTCTGGTGTCTTAATGAGGTGGGTACCTCCTGTTTTTTCTCATGATTGCAGAAGTGAGGTAATTTCTGTGTTCAACAGAATATCTGAGTCTGAATGAGTCACATGGTATGTCTGTTTCTAGCTGGGAGCGGTTTTCCCTGGTCCCTTGTAATGGTCAAAAAGTATCTTGGAAGAGTTTAAATCACCCAAAATAACTAACAGTAGCTCATAGCTACTTAAATCTTAAAATCATAAGCTTGGTGATAAGCAAGTTTTAATTTTAAAACTTTTTAAAACATAAGCATGTTTTAATTTTAGTCTAATCTTTGCCCTCAAAAATGACTTCTGCTCTGGCCCTTATGTTGTTAAATTAATCTGATCTCTTTGAGTGAGTGCTTTTCATTTAAGAACAACAAAGAAAAAGCAACACAGTAATTTTAAAATTAAAACATATAAAAGAAATTGCTACAATGGAGAAATCTACATAAGTCTCCCCTGAAGCTTTTTAGTGATACAGAAGCTTTAAATATTGTGAATGAATGGGAAAAGTAAAATCATTTATATTTTTAATTAAAGTCATTATTTAGGAAATTTATATTTTACAGCCTCACTTAAAACTCTTCTGTTTTCAGGTTCTACTGTGTGTGTGAATGTTGATCTGTTTTTTCTTCTCTCTCTCTCTTCTCTCTTAGAAGCTTACTTTCAGGAAAGTGAAAGGCAAGAGAGTGCAGAGGTGACCAGGCTTTTTATAACTGGGCTGCTGAGAGATTTGTGTGCTTAGGCTACTTCCAGAGCTCCTCCTCTTTCCTTTACCAGCATGTCACACCACCTCTCACCACTCATCATTCTCCTGCCTTGCCCACTCATTGGTTGTTCTCAGTCACACCAAACCTTCACCTTGTAGCACAGAACAGTTTTGGTTGTACTGGTGGTATGAATCAGGCGTTATTATCTCCTTTAAAGCAGGCAAAGAAGAAGTACAGAGGAGTGAGGCTCTTCTTTAAAGCTAGAGTGCTCATTTCTTCTCTTATGCTTTTGGAGGAATAGCTAGCTTCCTTAGGTGAAATGAGGCTTGAAGTTAATTGAGCTGAGATGTGTGCTGCCTTGCTTTTTGATTTTGGTACAGGCCTTTTCAATCACAGGTGGAAGAGCTATTTGAGAAGTGAGGGGCAGTTTTAGCCCTTGTAAATATGCACAAGTATAAGTCCCCACCCCCAAAATGTTTCCCTACAAAGATGTGTGAGGTATGACTGCAAAACTATGGAATTCCCACGAGTCTTCTGGTTTGCCTTTAGTTTTATTCTGTGACCTCAGATTCTTTTTGCTGTTTTTTGTAATCTTCTGCTAAACCCAAACTAAGAATCTGGTTGTTACTGTTGTTGTTTACTTGTGTCCAGCTCTTTGCAACCACACAGACTGCAGCATGCCAGGCTCCTCTGCCCTTCACTATCTTCCAGAGTTTGCTCAAACTCATGTCCATTGAGTCAGTGATGCCATTCAGTCATCTCATCCTCTGTCATCCCGTTCTCTTCCTGCCCTCAGTTTTTCCTACCTCAGAGTCTTTTCCAGTGAGTTGGCTCTTTGCATCAGGTGGCTAAAGTATTGGAGCTTCAGCTTCAGCATCAGTCTTTCCAGTGAATATTTGGGGTTGATTTTTTTAGGATTAACTGGTTGGATCTCCTTGCATTCCAACGGACTCTCAAGAATCTCCTCTAGCACAATTCAAAAACATCAATTTTTTGGTGCTCAGCCTTCCTTATGGTCCATCTCTCACATCTGCACATGACTACTGAAAAAAGCGTAGCTTTGACTATACAGACCTTTGTCAGCAAAGATGTCTCTGCTTTTGAATATGCTGTCTAGAATTGTCAGCTTTCCTTCCAAGGAACAAGCGTCTTTTAATTTCATGGCTGCAGTCACCATCTGCAGTGATTTTGGAGCCCAAGAAAATAGTCTTTCACTGCTTCCTCTTTTTCACCTTCTATTTGCCCTTTAAGTGATGAGACTGGATGCCGTGATCTTAGTTTTTTGAATGTTGAGTTTCAAACCAGTTTTTCACTCTCCTCTGTCACGACCTCATCAAGAGGCACTTAAGTTTCTCTTCATTTTCTGCTATTAAGTGGTATCAGCATCTTCCACGGTGGCTCAGATGATAAAGAATCTGCCCACAATGCAGGAGACTCCAGTTTGATCCCTGGGATGGGAAGATCCCCTGGAGTGGGAAATGGCAACCCACTCCAAATATGCTTGCCTGGAGAATTCCGTGGGCAAAGAAGCCTGGTAGGCTACAGTCCCTGGGGTCCCATAGAGTCGGACACAACTGAGTGACTAAGACACATCCAGTGGTGCCATCTGCATACCTAAGGTTGTTGTTATTTCTTCCAGCAATCTTGAGTCTAACTTATGCTTCCTCCAGCCTGGCATTTCTCATGGTGTACTCTACATAAAAGTTAAATAGGCTGGGTAGCAATATACAGCCTTGACATACTCCTTTCCTAATTTTGAACCAGTCTGTTGTTGCATGTCCAGTTCTAACTGTTGTTTCTTGACCTGCTGGAGAGGAAATGACAACCCATTCCAGTATTCTTGCCACAGGAACCCCATGAACAATATGATGAGGAAAAAAAGAATTTGGTACTTAGGGAAGAAGTTCGCGTACAGTGGTACCAGGAAAACCACCTCTGGGGGCTGAAAAATACAAGTTGATTTCTTTTTACCGTTCCTACCTTCCTCTCACATACTCTTAAATACTTTTTTCTTATCATAAGATGGATTGTTTTCCTCTTATGGGAAAATTTGAAAATTTGAAAAAATTGAAATCATCCATATTTCATGTTATATTTCACTCTAATTTACCCTCTTCCTCCCACCATATAGTTGAGTTCATATTTTACCTGAATATAAAGCATCATCCTATTTTTCACATTGTTAGGTTTCGGGGGGGAATTTTTCTTCAGTATTATGTCTGTGATATTTCATGCTATCATCATTCCATCAGTCATTCCATTTTCTTTTAAACATTTACTTTATTTGCTATTTTAAATAATGCTTTGATTTTAAAAAATGTTTTTGAATCTTTGCTGCAATTTTGATTGTTTTCTTAGCATAAATTCCCCAAGGTGAAATTATTTATGTCAAATTAAAAAAATTTTTGATTTTAAAAAAAGCAACAACAAAAAAACCAAACCCTTTAAGATTCTTGATATAAATTTCTACATTCCCTACCAGAAAGAATTAATCCCTATCAGTTAACATAAGCAGAGGAAATGTAGTCATCAAAATGGTGACATAGGTCATTACTAATTTCAGTCCCACTCCCCTAACAGGATCAATTATCTATGGGCTAGACACCATTGTAAAATATCCCAGAACCCTGGGGGGAGGCTGACACATCCCTTGGAACTGCAGAGACTGAGAAGGACCCTAGGCCAGCACAGTGCCACACCAAGAGGGTCTCCCTAAGTCTGTTTTTTCTAGTGGGAAAAAGAGCCCAAATTGGACATTCAGCTCCTCCAGTGTTGTGGGACACTTCCTGGGAAGCCTACTTGGGTCTCACCTCGTAGGGATCACTGGGGAAATTTGTAGAACTCAACCACTGGGAGACACTAGAGACAGAGAAGGGGATGGGTTCACAGTAACCAGTGCTCAGATCTTAGGGGACCACATTCCTGCTTATAGTAGTGCCTGAGCAGAGACTGCAGCCAGTGGTTCTGTCCATCTGCAGAGGCAAGTTCGGTAGTCCTGTCTGGCATGGGAGCTTGTAACTTGCCTGATTTTGGTCTTTAGCCAATGAGCAGGCTGACTGTGGAGCCCATTCTACAGTCCTACCCAGGCAAAGAAGCATGCTCACAGTGCTGCCTAACTGCTGAGTGTAGCCTCTGGTCCTATTTGACCAGGAACCCTGATCAGAGAACTTGTATAGCCACAGAGCCTATCCTACAGCCCTGCTTAGTCAGAGAGCCAAGCCAGCAAACTGTCTGAGGAGCCTAAATAGTGACCTTGGGCAGCCTTGGAACCCAGACTATGGTGCTGCCCATCTGTGGATTCACCCTACAGCTCTGGTCTGCAGCAGAGCCCAGCCTAGGGCCCTATCTAATTGTTGAACACAGCTTGTGGCCTTGCCCAGGCATGGAGCCCAGCTATCGATCCTGCCCAATTGCAGAGTACAACCTGCAATCCCACCTGTTAAGGGAACCTGGATAGTGACTCTGGTCATCTGAAAAGCACAGCCTCTAAGTCATCCAACTGCAGAATATAGTTCTTGCAACCAGTGATCCTGCCAGTGACCTTGTCCAACAGTTGAGCATAGTCAATGGCCTGCCTAAGTGCAAAGCCTAGCCTAGGGCTCCACCTCCACAGAGAGTCAAGCCAGGAATACCATCTGGTTAGGATGATGTTCCTGACATGAGCCAGGAACACCATCTGGTTCGTAACAACCTAAGACCCCACCCAACCAGAAACAATTGCAGAGCCCAAGCCATAGCCCTGCCCATTCATGAGTCCAACCCAAGCACCATGTTCCCAGGGAACATAACCTGCCACCTCACCCTACTAGAAGTGATTGCAGACTCCAGCTAGTGGCCCCACCTGATCATGGATACAGCTAGCAGCCCCACCCGGTTAGGAGGCCCTCTAGCACTCTGCTGGAATGTGGAGTCCAGCCAGCAGTTGCACCCAACCAGAGAGCCCAGCAAGCAGCACCCACCCCCATACCTCAGAATATGGGCAGTAGCCTTATCTAACAAGAGAACCCCATAGCAATCCCTGCCTGCCAACAGACACTACCAGCAGGCCTGTCCAATATTCCAAGGTGAGCTGACTGGTGAATGTCTTCCCTGCCGAAGTGAAATCATAAATACTGAAGGGAGAGACCATTTGCCTTAATATGCAGATACCAATACAAAGAATCAAGGAATAAGAAGAGTCAGGTAAACTTGACACCATCAAAAGAAGCTAATAAACCTCCTATAACTGATCCTGAAGTAGTGGAGCTCTGTGAACCATCTGACAAAGAATTTCTAATAATTATCTTAAAGAAGTTTGGTGACCTATAAGAACACAGAGACAGCTAGATGAAATTAGGAAAACAATGCAAGAACAAAGTGGAAATTTCAGCAAAGAAATAGAAACTATCAACAACCAAACAAGCAACCCAGACAGAAAAATACAATGACTGAACTGGAGAATTCTATTGAGAGGTTCAACAACAGACTTGACCAAGTACCACCCCTTGGCCCCCACAAAAGAAAAAAAGTGAGTGAGTGAATTAGAATATAGGTCATTGAACTTATTTAGTCAAAGCTGCAGAAAAAAGGAAAAAGAATAAAGACTTATAGAACACTATTAAGACATACAAATACTTGGAATCCCAGAAGGAGAAAGGAAAGCAGTAATGGCTTAGGGAAAGAAATGGACATTCAGATTCAAGGATCCCAAATAGACAAATCAAAAGGGTTCTACTGAGACACATTATAATTACATTATCAAAAGTCAAAGAAAAGGAGAAAATTATGAAAGCAGCGGAGAAAAGTGACTTGTTACATACAAGGGAGGCCTTACAAGACTGTAAATCGATTTCTTCATAGAAACTTCACAGTTCAGGAGAGTGAGAGGATGATATTCAAAATATTGAAAGAAAAAAGCTGTCAGCCAAGAATAGTATACCCAGTGATGCTGTTTCTCACAAATCAAGGAGGGAAAAAGATATCCTGAAAAACAAAAGCTGAGGGATTTTATCACCCCTTGATCTAACTTAGAACTCAAACAGAATTTAAAGGATACTAACCAACATCATAAAAACATATGAATGTGTTTATAAAGCTTACTGGTGATGGTAAATGTGTAGTCAAAAGTCTGGTTCTTTGAAATGGTAGTAGTAGTATGTAATTCATAACTCTAGTTTAAAAGTTAAAAGAGAAATGTATGAAAATTGGATACACAATATTAAAAATACATAAATTGTAACACCAGTAACCTGAAACGTGAGGGGCAGAGGATTAAATGTCTAAAGTCTCTATATGTTATTAAACTTAAGTTGTCATCAGTTTAAAATAGAATATTTTATGTGAGCCTTATGGTAATCACAAAGGAAAAACTTTCTGTAGTAGGTACAGAAAAGACTGGTAAAGGAGTCAAAGCACACTGCTGTAAAAAGTCATTGTTCACAAAACAAGATAGCAAGAGGGGAAGGAAAGAACAAAGGATCCACAAGACAGAAAACAGTACAATGGCAGTGGTAAGTCTTTACCCATCAATAATTACTTTTAGCATAATTGGATTAAATTCGTTAATCAAAAGATGTAGAATCGCTGAATGGATTAAAAAACAAGATCCAATAATATGCTGAATAGGAGACATTTTAGCTTTAAGGACATGCACAGACTAAGAGTGAAGGGATGAAAAAACTTATTTCAAGCATATAGTAACCAGAAGAAAGCAGGGGGAGCTATAGTGATAACAGACCAAATAGACTTTATGCTTAAAATATCAGAAGAGACCAAAAGGTTTTTATATAATGATAAAGGGGTCATTTCATTAGGAAGAACAATTATAACTAATTATGTCCCCAACATCAGAACACTGAAATATATAAAGCAAATACCAATAAGGAAAAGAGGAAGTGAACATCCATACAGTAATAATTATCTATCAATAATGGATAGATCAGTCAGACAGAATCAATAAGGAAACAACACATTTGAATTAAACCAAACAGATCTAACATTCCATCCAGTTGCAGCAGAATGCACATTCTTAAGTGCACACAGAACATTTTCTAGGAGAGATCATGTGTTAGGCCAAAGACAAGTCTCAACAGATTCAAGGAGGTAAGAATTATCAAGTATCTTTTCTGACCACAACAGTGTGAAACTGGAAATCAATAACAGGACAAAAGCTGGAAATCTTGTAAATATGTGAATTTAAATAACACAGTCATGAACAACTGATGGGTCAAAGAAATAAAGATATTTCAAAAACATGAAGCAGTAAAAAATGAAAACACGCATACCAAAACTTGCAGGGTACAGCAAAGGGATCTAAGAGGGAAGTTTATAGTGATAAATGTAAAACATAGATTAAGAACAAGGGAAGCTCTCAAAATCCACCTCATGAAAAAGAACAAGCTAACACAAAGTTAGAGAAGGAAGCAGATAATAAAGATCGGAATAGAAGTGAGTAAGTTAGAGAATAGGAAAACAATAGAAAAGATGATAAAATTAAAAATTAATTATTTGAAAAAACAAAATAGAGAAACTGTTAGCTAAACTAATCAAGAAAAAAGAAAGAGCCAAAATAAAATTATAAATGAAAGGGGAGATACTGCCTCTCATACCACAGAAATACAAAGGATCATACGAGACTACTGTGAACAATTACACGTCAACAAGTTAGACAAGCTAGAAGAAATAAGTTCCTAGAAATATGCAACCTGTCAAGAATGAATCCTGAAGAAATAGAAAATCTGTGCTCAACAATAATGAGCAAGGAGACTGAATCAGTGATCAAAAATCTCCCAACAAAGAAAAGCCGAGGACCAGAGGGTTAATATCCAAAATATACAAGGAACTCGTACAACTCAAATTCACAGTCCAGTTTAAAAATGGACAAAGAATTTGAATAAACATTTTTTAAGAGAAGATATTCAAATGGCTAAGAGGTGTATGAAAAGGTGCTCAACATTACAAGTCATCAGGGAAATGCAAATCAAAACAGCAATGAGGTATCACTCTATACTGGTTGGAGAGGGTATTATCAAGAGAGAACAAGCATTACTGAGATTGTGAACAAATGGGAACTCTTGTAAACTATTGGTGGGAATGTAAATTGGTACAGCTACTATGGAAAACGTATAAAGTTTCCTCAAAAAATTAAAAATACAATTACAATATGGTCCAGCAGTATAGAAAGGAAATGCAGTAACTATCAAAGAGATTGCTGCACCCTCAAGTTACAGTAGCCAAGACATGGAAACAGTCCAACTGTCCATTGATTGATGAATGATAAAGAAAATGGTATACACACACGCACAGCCTACTAGAATGTTATTCACCCAGGAAAAAAAGAAAGGAAATTTGTGACAACATGCATGAACGTTAAGTTACACAATCTTACGTATCCATTATATCTCAATATAGCTATAAAAACATCCACATGGATACAGATGATGTGTAGAAAGTTATCTGATGATAGACTGGACCCAAGCAAGAAGGTTTTCCCCCAGGTTGTGGCTACTTTTATGTAGGGAATATATTGCATTATTTTAAAGTTTTAAAGTTTCCATGTCTTTGATTTATTGCTAACATTGAACGTTTTTCATGTTTGTTAGCTACTTTTACTTATGTATTTGTCAGTATTATCCATTTATTATTAGGGGCTTTTATTGTCTCTTTATACCTTTAATGTTATAAAACTTGTATTATGAACTTTGTATGTATTTTAAGAAGTTAATTTATTTTGACATAGGCATAATGTATTTTTAACATAAAAGTTTATACTGCTATTTTGCAGTTTCCCTTAAAGGTACTATCTTTTAATCTTGTTTGATACATAATACGTATATTCAAAATTTTTCTGTAATTGTACCTAGGACTATTTTCCTTGTGATGATTTCCTTATGACAGTCCTTTTCCTTTAAATGATCAGTCATCTAATTTTCTTGTAGTTTTTTTTGAAGTTTAATTTTTTCTTTTCCTTTTATTTCCTGGTCCTCCTCATGTTTTTCTTTCCCTTCCCTTTCTTTTTCCTTCCTTTCCTTTTTCCCCTTTTAGTTTTATGTTCACCCTTTTGTACCATTTGAAATTTATTTTGCCCTTTGGAATGAAATGAACATCTGACTTGTTTTTTTCCACAAATAGCCAATTGTCCCAACACATTAATTGACTAATTCTTCCCTTCCTTCCACAATCTATGATAAGATTTCTTCATCAAAAAAACCAACATTTTTTTTTTTTTGGATCAAAGTTATTCTAGAAATTTTATGAATGCTGTTCTCCTCCTCCTCTTTGCTACTTTTGTAAACAGGATTATTTTTCCATTTCTAAATGTCTATCTTTAAAATTAACCCTTTAAGGAGTAAATTTTCAACCTTAAGTTGAACTCTTTATTTAGAAAATAATTTGTCTTCTTTTCACTGACCCATACTCTTTATAACAGAAGCAAAAAACATAGAAAACTCATGTTGCTGGATATTAGAAGTAGACAGAAGCATGACTGACAAGGCCAAAGGAGGGCTAGTTCTTTGAGTTCATTCGTTGTCTTTGTTCATGACTCCTCCATGTCTCAATTCAGAGCCACAGCTTAAATCTGGGAGCCCCCAATCTCCAGATCACGGTCATGCCTCACTCTCTCTCTCATGATCCGAGAACTTCTCTTGTGTAACTTTAAGATGTATAGTGTAATGATTTGATATATGTATCACATTCTGAAATGATTATCATAATAGTTAACATCCATCACCTCATATAGTTAAAATTTTTTGTGTGTCTAGTGAGAATTTTTAAAGTCTACTCTTTGCAGCTTTCAAATATACAGTACTTTCAGATATTTTCAACTTTCAAATAGCAGTATAATATTGTTAACTTAGTCTCCATGCTATGTGTTATATCCCCAGGACTTTTCATCTTGAAACTAGAAGTCTGTAAGTGAAGTCAGCCAGAGAGACAAATACCATATGAAATTGCTTATATGTGGAATCTTTTTTAAAAAATGATATAAATGAACTTATTTTTTTTTTACAAAACAGTCTATTTACAAAACAGGCTTAGAGAACGTTCTTATACCAATTAATAGAAACTGATTTTTAAAAAAATTTAGGGCGACCTCTACTCCTCTCTAAGCTTGTTTTCTTCTCCATTGTGGTGCTAAATTATCAGTATTTGGAGTTGTCTAGCATTTCAGATGAGGAAGTTTATTTAGGTTAACTGTGCCTTGGTAGGTTCAGGTAAGCATCTATCCTTTGCAGGCAAGATCTGATGGATTACCAGACAGAGCTATAGCAATAGAAGAATTGAATTATGTAACTATATTTAAGAGTGGTTGACTTTTTTCTGAATACTTTTGAGAAAAATGGGTTACTACATTACCTAAACAGTAAGAGCTATAAACAGGCCAGATTTTAGATAAAATTACCACTACTTTGGCAAACTTAACTTAGTTTATTTAATTCAGCTTCTTGGATTACATTTGCTTCAAAAAACACCTTCCCTTCTCATTTCAAGTTAAAAGAAAAAAAAATATGTACAGACGGAGTTTGGATTAACTTTCTTAAGTAGTCTGCTGTTAACAGTGTTACTATAGCCAAATAAGCTTTGGGGAGGCCAACCTTTGAACTGTATATTGGTCACCAGGAAAAGGTGCCTTTTTATAAACAGTTTTAAAAATAAAAATGATAATGTCGACTTCAGCACCGCTGCACCATTACCACCAGGCTTATGACACACAGAAAGCAAGGACAACTGTATAAATTCGACCTTCTGGACTAGTAAACAGAGCCAATTCTCTCTCCACAGATGGCGAGCATCACATTAACTAATTAAAAGCAAAAGCTCATGACACTAAACAGAGTAAATGGATTTTAGGTAGAGTGAATGTCTGTTGCCTCATGGGAATGACTCCCATCTTGTGAGAGGAACGAGTAGTTCTCTGAACACTTTCTCCTGTCATAGTCACATTCCCAGATCATCACTAACATCTAGCAAGACTTCTACCAAAAATTGTCTTTTTTTTTTTCCTTCAAGTCTTTCTGTTTAGAAAACTGATAAGTACTTTTTGATACCTTTCTGTCACCACTAAAAGCACTCTAAACTTTCAAATCAAGTAGGTTTTAAGACTAGCAGACATAGAGAATTTCCACTAGAGACCAAATTTACAAATTAACTTACCAGGACAGTTACTCAAAACAGGAGGAATGAGCAGGAGGACTGGGTAAAGAAGAGAAGAAAATTGATCATTTTTGTATATTTAATGTGAGCCCCATGTATTTAAAAGATTTTCTCATTTATTATGGAGGTATCAAACACTTATGTGACATTTCTCTTTGCTAGGCACTGTTCCAAGTCCTTTACAGATATTAACTTTTGTGATTCTTGTAAGTCCTACATTAACATGATAAGCATGTACTATATAAGTTGGCCACCATAATCTTTATTTTAGTCAACAGAAACTGAGGCACAGAAAGTTTAAGTAATTTGCCTGAAGTGATGTACCTAGTAAGTGTCTAGACCAAAATTCAGACCTAGCAATGTGGACCTTCATCACTGGGCTTTGCCATCATTGGAGCTTCACATCAATTCTGTAAGGCGGGCCTGGTGTCTATCCATTTTAGAGCCGTGGATCCTGTGTCTGGTGAAATAACTCAGGATCAGCCATGAACTTCTTTTCTTTCCCCACCAAGTTAGCATTTCTTATGTACTTCCTGTTCTTATTAATGATATCAAGATTTACCCAGTCATCCAAATCTGAAATTGCATTACAGATTTCATTATTTTCAGCTGAGTATCTGAGCCCTTCTTTTAATCTCTTCTGCTACTGTGTTAAATTGGGCCCTTCTTATTCTGCCCTAAACCAAGGATTGTAATCTCAGATACTTACTGGAAGCAGGCAGGTAGGTAGTACAAGGAGTGAAGGAGGCTGGGCCTGAGGAAGGAAGTTGGTGAACTCTGGCAGGAAGTGGGGTTTTCAGGGACCCACTGCTTCTGTCCTTGCTGTCCATTTGCAGGGAGGATTGTGGGCTCGAACTTGACAGATTGGATTTTTTCGAGAGGAGCCAGAAATCTGGATTTTTATGTGAAATCTTCTGATTTCTGAACCATAGTACAAGTCACACAAAATATGTTTGTAGGCCCTCAGTTTTGCTATCCCGTACCTTTTATTATTGAGTCCTCCAGGCTGATTTACACTCCTCCAGTCTAGTCTACTCAGCCTTCTCGCATCCTCCCTATGCTAGCGTAATCTATCTGAAGTCCCAATCAGATAGAATTGTAGGGGAGGTTAGCAGGATCAAAAGCATTAAAACATGTAACATTTTTGGAAGAGTTCTTGGTACTTGGGCAAGTGCTCAAGCACTGTTCTTTATTGCTTTTCACTTAATTAAAGACCTTAGGCAACTCCCATTTATACTCAGGATCATTTTTTTAACATGGCCAGAAAGGTATTTTATGATTGCACCTTCATCTTTGGCTGTTTCACCAAATGCACTCAAGCCGTTCTCTACACTTGAATGTGTCGGTTGATTTCGAGCCCTTTCAGCCTCTTCCACTTCTGCCCTGGCCATCTGACTTGTGGACTCTTTGATCATCACCAACAAGAGTCAACTGAGGCATCTCCTCCTCTTTTAAACCTCAGTCTATACTTTTCCTTGAGTTTCTATGCTTTTCCTTGAGTTTCCCTTGTGTCACCCTAGGACTATGAACTCCTTAAGAGCAGGGACTGTGTTTTATCAGTCTTTGCATTCTCAATGCTTTGGCAGTGCTGGCATATTGTGTGTATCTGCAGTAAATGTTGGTTGGAAATAATATGACTATAAAAGTTAGTATTGGCACTTGAACTCTCACCTGACAGTGAATATCTTGTACTTCAGATGGTACCTCAGAGAGGAAAGAAGCTGTGGCTGCTCTGTTGGGGACCCAGAGGGCAGTGTCCAGCCTGAGGACCTGTTGGGATTCTAGGTTGCAGCTAATGATGAATCTAGGAAGATGTTTATTCTCCAAGGCATTAACGATGCTCTGTCCTCTGAAATGTAGTTGGTGAAAGTTAAGGTGAAGTCATTGGTTAAATTTCTACTGGTCAGGTAAAGCAGCTCTGTTTTTCTATTTTAGAAGTGTGATGGTAAACGTTTGGAGACACTACATCTATTTATAGATGGCCCCAGTGCCAGATTTGTTATCTCCTTTCCTCAGGCTTGATAAACGAAAGAATGCTGAACTGCGATTGGTAGCTTCTCCATTAATGAACAGGAGAGTCTGGACAAAACACATGAACAGGAAATTCAAGGACACCTACTGTTGTTTCTATCAGTGCAGGAATTCTAGACTTGCAAATTATATCCTGTTCTTTTTCTGGCTGAAGAAAGGGCTTTAGTAAATAAAAGACAAAGAACTGTGTGAAATCCATTAGAGGAATACATTTGCAGTATAACAAGTGCCAGTTATCCAGATCATTCTTTGTAATGATTTGGTCCCTTCTATTCTTAGTCTTGCTTAATTTTAATATTATAAAGCCTATTTGTTTCTGGTTAGAGAGTAATAATTTTTGTTTTATTTTGTTTTTTAAGCCAGTTTCTAAAAAAGATTATTTAATCCAGACTAAGGGAGAGAGTTTTGGGTTTTTCTGTAGTTGACTCTCTCAAGTAGTATTTGTCTCTCTGAAGGTTAATATAACACCAAATGATACTGTAGTTTTTAATCCAAAGGAAATTGTGAGATATGAGACATATATAATTTAAAATCCATTAATTTTGAGTTCGGTTACTCATCATCATTACAGAATGCAGACTGTGTGCTCAGCACTTTGCCAGGTGCTGTAATTTTGTTACAGAGATGAACAGACATAGGTTTTGCTCTGATTAGGTTTTTAAACGAGGCATACACTTGCATGTATGTGTAATTTGAATGGAAAAACCATGGTGATCATGGTTAAATTATATAGTGTTTGGAAGTCTCTTCATCGCTCTATATCCCTTCTGGATTTTGGAGTTATAAGTTCATTTCATCTTTCTATGGAAGAATCCTTCTCTTCTTTTTGTTTATCCCTCTTTCATAAAGACTTCAGGTTCATAAATCTTTATCTCAAACTGTCTCACATGTTTTCTGCACTGCTAATGCAAACACTTTCTGTGGTTTGGAGTTGTTTTTGGTACCCCCACTTCTTTATGTTTCACAGAAATTCCCCCCCCCAATTTTGCTCAGTAATATTTCTGCTCGCTCCTAGCCCCCTAATTTTGCATCATCTGGGAAAGCCCTGTCAGCAATAAGGCTTAATATTGGCCATCGCCTCCTGCCACTTTGAATGGGCAGAGGTGTCCTGGGCAAGATAGTGGTCTATATATATTTTAAGATTCCACTTTCTCCTAGTGCTATTAAATAGTTGAATTGAATAAACAGTTCCCTGTTTTGATGCCGTGCTCACCAGCCTTCTTAAGTCTTTACATCTAACTTGCCTACAGAAACAGAGTGCATTTGCCAAAACATGCAAGTTATCTGTTTCTTGTTCCTCAGTTTCTTACTGTGTAAATCCGTAAATTGCCATTATGTCTTGTTTATCAGTCTCTTTTGAACTTTGTGAGGATTAAGTAGCTTCCATAATCTGATTGCCCTGGAACACTGGCAGCTGAGGGCCAGACCCTGCTCCTTGGCAGACAGAGCAGAGCAGCCTGTTTTGTGAGGCCCTTTGGCAGCCTCTCAGCTGCCACACCCTGAGTTCATCATATATCCTTCTTTCTGAATTCTAAAAGCATTTGTGTTGTTTAGTCACTAAGTCGTGTCCACCTCTTTGTGACCCCATGGACTGTAGCTCCACCAGCCTCTTCCGTCCATGGGATGTCCCAGGCAAGAACACTGGAGTGGGTTGCCATTTCCTCCCCCAGGGAGTCTTCCCAAAAGGGATCAAACCTGCATCTGCTGTATCTCCTGCATTGACAGGCAGATTCTTTACCTCCGAGCCACCTGGGAGCATTACTGATGTGTTATTTCTTTGTGCTAAATCAAGGGGCATTATAAAAGGTTTTATTTATTAGTTTTTTTCACCATTTACTTTTTGAAAGGAAAGTATAAACCTTGGATAACTATAGTTGAGTCTTGACCTTTTTCCCTCCTGCCGACTGGCAAACCAGTTTGAAAATTCTCTTGTTAGCTACAGGTATTCCGGACAAATCAGAAAGCACTCTTCAAATTTCTAGATATTGCTCTTTGGTGGAGTTTCTAAGTCCCCCTCCCCCCGCCTCCAGCCAAATATTAAAAAAGTAACAGGCACTTTTTTAAAGCAATGTTTGAAAATAACTGTCTATAAACTTAAAATATATATGCCTAAAGGGAGTTTCCTCGAATACTGCTGCAAATGTCAACCTATCCGCCTTTTTGAGGATTTAGGATACATATTAGTCCTTTAACAATACAATGTAATGGGAAGTCATACAGTAAAAAACTTTGTATAATATAGACTTCCTAAATTTATTTGACTTCTTCCACTTCCAGCCAGCCTTCCAGCTCCCCGCTTCCTCTCCAATCCCCAAGTGCCAATTAGCAAACATGACTGGGAATGTTTGCTCTGTACTATCCCATCCCCTCTTTCCCTTTCTTTGACCTTTCTGCATCTGATCCTGAAACATAGACCATGAACCCAGTTTTCTGAGATCTCCAAAGATAACGTGGCAGCATTACCTTAGA
Organism: Neotragus moschatus; assembly: GCA_006410615.1. Lineage (NCBI taxonomy): Eukaryota > Metazoa > Chordata > Mammalia > Artiodactyla > Bovidae > Neotragus > Neotragus moschatus. The sequence goes on along the minus strand of SJYA01000936.1, from coordinate 1,851,538 downwards.
TAGCATTCCACGCTTCGTCGTCATGTTCAGTCGTGTCCGACTCTTTTCAACCCTGTGGACTGCGGCTTGCCAGACTGGTCTGTCCATAGAATTTTCCAGGCAAGAATACTGGAGTGGGTTGCCATTTCCTCCTCCAGAGGATCTCTCCTAGCCAGGGGTCGAATCTACTTGTCCTCCATGGAAGGTGGATTCTTTATCACTGAGCCACCTGGGAAACCATTCCAAGCCTAGTGCTCAAAAATCATTTGGCCAGGATAATTCTTGAGCTCATTTTATTATTGTTTCAAAAATAGTGCTCACTATTATTAAAGCACATTAAAAAAGTAAACTAAGTGCCTAAAATAATATCTTACATTTGTATAATTTCTATGTTGTATTATCTCAGATGGCCTTAAACTAGGTCTGTGAGCTAGCCAAGCAAGTACTGTAATTCCTGGGTCTGAGGGGAAAGTGACCTGAGTTCAGAGCGTTGTGGTGATTTGAATAGGACCCTGGTGTCTCAGATGGTAAAGCATCTGCCTGCAATGCAGGAGGTCTGGGTTCAACCTCTGGGTTGGGAAGATCCCCTGGAGAAGGAAATGGCAACCCATTCCAGTACACTTGCCTGGAAAATCCCGTGACAGAGGAGCCTGATAGGCTACAGTCCATGGGGTCGTAAAGAGTTGGACACAACTGAGCAACTTCACTTTCACTTTCATGTGAGCATTTAGCAGCAGAACCTGGATTAGATCTCTAAATATCTGACTCCAAGGTTCAGTAAGTTTCTTTTTCCACAGTTGCCACCCTTTATAGGCAAGTTTTGCTAATTTTTTCAACTCTCCTTTCACCCCATCCCCCATTTGATAAGTGGACTCATTTCATTGAATAATACCTATTCTGAGTCCAATACAGTGCTATCAAGGTGAACGCTCAAGAACGATTCAGGGCAAGTTCTTTCCCAGAAGTGCTCCGAGTTTAGTGGGATAGGCAGATGATGTGATCGGCGCTTGTACCTGGGGTATTTGTTACATGTGGCAGAGAGCACATTTGAAATAATGCCATTTGGTGTCTCCTGGTAAACCGATGTCTCTCCTGGCAGGGAACCTTAGAGAAGTCACCACAGTAAGGCTTCTGTCACGCTGGGCTGTGAGGGATCAGCAGTAGCCCTGCAGATAGAGCGTAGGACAGAACTGGTTCAGGAATAGGTCATGCCAGGGCTTGGAGGCATGAAAAGGCCAAGTGAGTGGTGCGGAAGGGCAGCAGATAAGCCCAGAAAGGCAGATTGGAGATAGGTGGGGTGGGACTCCGAAGCTCACCAGCTGACTTTTCCAAGTTTCAGTTCCTTTCTTTACTGGGCTGTTGTGAGGAAGAAGTGTAGTCATGCTTGGGAATGCCACGGTCTTAAACCCTCAGGCAAAAAGGGGGAATTTGTGAATAAACTCTTATAAAGTTTCTGGTAGATATCAGCAGTCTGTGTATGAGTTGTCCTTATTTATCTTGCTGAGCTCATTTGACTTGCTGTACATGCCATGAACAGTTTTAAACAAGTAATGTGATCAGCTTCTTGTTATAAAAAGATTTAGAGTAGCTAGCAGAGAAACAAGTTTATGATGTTAAAATAATAAGTGCAATTTTAGACATAATGAGGCTCAATCAGTAGATTGAGGTATAAACTCACTAAGACAACAGTGGAACTGGGAGTTTGCCTTAATTGTTTACTTTCAACCTGTGTGTGACTTGTTTCACGTGAAGAATGAGATCCTGGAGTGTAGTTCAGTTCAGGTCTATATCTAGGGCTCTGTGTCTTGATGTAGTTAGTTAACGAGAGGTTGGTGTTGGGAGTAGGTGGCAGATTTGGGAGAATACTTTTAGCTGTTAATGCAACGTTGGATAGTTACCCTGGCAATCTGGATCTTCTCAGTATGGTCTGTACTGATCTCCCATCTAGATTAGCAAAAGCCTCTTTAATGTATGGAGCCATGCTAGGTTTTTTGTTTTGGGATTTTTTTGGGGGTGGTGGGTTCTAGATGTGGACTTTGGTGAGCAAGTCCCTAGGGTCAGTGCCCACCTATAGCAGCCACCAGAGTTCAGTCTTATCATTCCTTATCTTGTCTAATTGTCTACCTTATCTTCTTCTTCTTGGTTTGTTGTTGTTGTTGTTTGTTTTTTGGCCACGCCACACAGCATGTGGGATCTTAGTTCCCCAACCAGGGACCAAATCTGTGCCCCTTGCAGTGGAAGCATGGAGTCTTAACCACTGGAACTCCGGGGAAGTCCTCACATTATCTTCTTTAAACCAGTACTTTGCTTGGCTGGCTCAATGGTTTTTAAAAGTTGGCACCTAAATGACTTTAAAGTAAACATTGTCCAGGAAAGACCGCAGACCTTCCCTGTTGTCACCTGACTTGATTCATATGTTTTGTTTCCTGCCTGGTTCCTACAGGCATTGAGTTTCATCTGAAAATGAAATGGACCTACCAGTCTAGAGTAGTGTACTAGACTTTGTCCTAAGACTATTTGGAATGACTTAGGATTCAGGATGAAATAGGGCATCCATGGACTCCATTCAGAGGGGCTTGTTTCTGGGGCATCCTTGGTTAAGCCTGCACTTCCAGTGCAGGGGGCACAAGTCAGGGGATTAAGATCCCACATGCTGTGCAATGTGGCCAAAGGGGTTTGCTTCTAAAAGTGGTTTTTCCCTAAAACATAATACCCATAAGAATTGTTCTGACAGATGTTCGTGTGCATATTTGATATAACACTACTTGATTCATACAATTTATATGGCAGAAACTACTTCTTTCTGTTTAACTAAACTTCGTTAACTCTTTTGGAGATATATGTTTATTGGGTCATAAGTATTAGCAAAATCTTGTGAATTTTATTTAGTAATCAGTAAGACAACCACAAAATTGATTGAACCTTTCTTGTTTTGAATGACTGGTGAGTATGTATGTGAATGTGTTCATATTGTGTGTGGACTGTTACTGGTGCTTCTTTAGTGTGATTTACATCTGCCAGCACAGAATTCATTTCTGTTGCTTTGGGAATAGTGCATCTTTATCTTTCTTTGCTATATTTACTAAATACTGCATTTCTTTATTATATTATTTTACTTATAATGTGAAAGACTCCAGTGTCTTAACTCTTAGGGGACAGTGTTGTTGCCTAGTAGAAATCAGGCCGTTTCTAGAGTTTGTTAAAAGAGAGAGAAAGTTTTCTTTTCCTATGAAATAATTTGTGTCTCTGTGTCCTTCTAGTTTCTGTTACTATGGCAATGACGGCAGGGTCTACAACCACCTTTCCTATGAGCAACCATACCCGGGAAAGAGTGACTGTCGCCAAGCTCACGTTGGAGAATTTTTACAGCAACCTGATTTTACAGCATGAAGAGAGAGAAACCAGGTATAGTAAAAGCTGGTCAAAATTTTCTGTGTAGTTAAATAAGCTATTATGTTGCAAGTAGGGTGTAAACATGTTGTCCATTAATAATGTAAATATTGTGGATCCTTGAATGTTGCTTTTAAATTTCCCATAATGACAGTGTACTTGGTTACTTGTTTTACCTTCACAGAATAGTGTCTTGTCCTGGCACCAATATATTTATATCTCATGTTAATTGATGTTTTAAACAAAATTTTTCTGACCATGAGATTATGGTATATCTTTATACTTTCTTTTTTAAAAAACTTTCTTTTAGAGAGCTAATTAATGAATGCCTGCTTTTAATCCAGAAACATTTGTAGTGTTGTGTGTATATCAGTGAGAATGAGAGAATTTTTTAAAAAGTGACATTATTTTGCCTTCAGAAAACTTACAGTAAGGAAGATAATGCACATGAATATTATATGAAAGGGTGAAAAATATGCCCCTTGAGAAGGGTGAAGAAAGGAGAGGTTGTTTTTGACAAAGGCAGCTGGGAAGGCCTCATCAAGGTTGGTGGCATTTGAACAGAGCCCCTAAGGAAGAGTACTTTCATATGCATGAAAGGGAGTAGGGAGAGGTTAACAAGCTGGAGGGAGGATGCTGGAGACAGAAGAAAGCACCTTACCAGGTCAGGCATTGTCCGGTTTAACTCCAGCTAGATTTTTACCATTTCCTGCGAGCCTTGGACGCTTCAGATCAAAGCTATTCTCATGGTAGTAAAGAGCCTTGAAAAATGTTGAACAGAAGGTCTAAATGATCACAGGTGCTTCTCTGGAGGACCACTTTAGTTGTGTTGTACAGAACGCATTGTGGGAGGAGAAATTAGAAACAGGAAAGGATGTGGTCCCAGCCAGTGGAAAGTAGGCTAGCCTTAGGGTTATGACAGCAGTAGTAGGGAAGAACTCAGTGAGAAAGATGGGAGAAACATGGCACTTACCCAGTTAAGGAATGTGAGAGAAAGAAGTCAATGCTGGCTCTGGAATTTCACACCTGGGCAAACAGAGAGTGGTGTAACTTAGTGAAACTCGAGGCGAAGAATCTATCTAGTTTTGAATGTAATTTTGGGTGGGTCTACGACTGAGCGACTTCACTTTCACTTTTCACCTTCATGCATTGGAGAAGGAAATGGCAACCCACTCCAGTGTTCTTGCCTGGAGAATCCCAGGGACGGGGGAGCCTGGTGGGCTGCTGTCTATGGGGTCGCACAGAGTCGGACATGACTGAAGCCACCTAGCAGCAGCAGCAGCAACTACAGGTTAGACATGGCTGGAGAGAGTACAGAGCTGGAAAGTGAAACTCAAGTGACTGTTCAGAAGTCAGCTTAGAGGAAGGAAATATAAAAGAGAGCTAAGAAAGGTAGAGACTAGTGAGGAGAGAAAATGTGTCTTTGATCAAAATTCCTAGAGGAAAAGAGGAAAGGGAATGGAACAGAGGTGAGTTAAATTGAGTTCACCGTCAGCAGAAATTCCAAAAGATTCAACTTAGGCAGAAAGCAGGTGAGCACACTCAGAGCATCTAAATGTAAATATGTAGATGAATCTCAGCCAAAATGGACTGTATAAGAAAACTTCAACAAGAATGATGCTATCTTAGATATTTTAAAGAATAGAACTAAAGTATTTTTCTGCAGTAGACTATCAGGAGGGAAGTGGAATTAAATTGTTCTCAGAGATCAGTGTGTCCTAAGGGTAGGGATACAACATAGAGAGGAGTAAAAATTGATTAATTTCAAGCTGTGACAAATTAAGAATGCTTGCTATAATTTCTAAGGTGACCACTAAAAGAATAAAGTCAGTTTGTAACTTTCAAATTAATAGAAGGGAAAAAAAGAGCTAGGGGAAAAATAAGTTCAGAAGAAAGCAAGGGAAAAAGAAAAACTGAAATACCTAAAAGTAAGCACAAGTAGAAACCACACCATAAGTTAGAAATAAAACATATAAGAAATCCCTGTAATTGTAAATATAATGAAAGTCTGAAAGTGATCAGATCATCAAGGGAGACTGAATGAAGTAAAAGAGAACCAAGGAAGGAAAGTCCTATATTTTTTCAATGGTCGCTTAAGTTACCATCTTTCTCAGTGAGAAAGATGGGAAAAAAAAACATGGCAGCTATGCAGAAAAGGAATGTAAGAGAAAGAAGTCAATGCTGGCTTAAAATTCATGAGAATTTTAAAGGTTCATTATTGTCTTTTATTGCTAAAACCTTAAAGTAACTCAGTTTTGCCTTCTGTTCCCAAACAAAAAGAAGAAAGTGAAAGAAAGTGAAGTCGCTCAGTCGTATCTGACTCTTTGTGATCCCGTGGACTGTAGCCCATAGGCTCCTCCGTCCGTGGGATTTTCCAAGCAAGAGTACTGGAATGGGTTGTCATTTCTTTCTCCAGATCTTCCTGACCTAAAGATTGAACCCAGGTCCTCCGCATTGTAGGCAGACACTTTACCATATGAGCCACCAGGGAAGTTTTAAACAAAAGAAAATCGATATAAAAGTTAGTTTTTTTAAAAAGGATGGTAAGTGCCATGGAAGTCAAATTAAATAGCTCATGTTTTCTAAAAGCTTGTACTTTAAGGAACATGTGATGGATTTTTTAGGCTTAATTAATTGGATAAATGCATAAGCCAAATAAAGTACCAATCAGTACAAAGCTTAAGATCTTTTCAGGAGGAAACTATGTTTTAAGAAGGGACCAGAGAAGCCTGTGGGTCTTCTCATTTAGATATGGAAACAGATGAAAGTTTTTGCATCTCTCCCCAGAAGGAAGGATAAGTTATTGAGGTGTTGGCTTTAGAAGGCAAGTATAGGGATTTGACAGAAGAATAAAGTTGTTCACATATTGATAGTCCCTCCTGTGATAATGGTCCTCTGACTCTCTGGATTCTTCTTGCAGAGAAGAAAACTCAGATCATTCACCAAGCAGCTCTGGTGTCTAGAGGGGCATGATGGTAGACACAGAGTCCAGTATCAGGAACTTAGTCCATTCAAAGGGTTGGCCTTGGGCAATCATGTGTAAACAAAAGATAAAAATCAGTGTGATTAGCACCAAGGTAGGTGCTTATTACTAGAATTGAGGAAGTAAGTGGAGAATATTCTTATAAACAGCTGACTTATGAGCAGGCTTTATGTAGTTTTGTTGTGAATTTTCCATAAGAAATAAAAAGGATCTTAACAGTGGTTTAGGAAAGAGCTTCTCTTGGGGTATATTGTCATAAACATCATGGTTTCAATCCTCAACCCTTATGGATAAATCTTTGAAAGTTAGTCTTTTTCTGAGTGAGTGAAGTCGCTCAGTCGTGTCCGACTCTTTGCGACCCCATGGACTGTAGCCTAGCAAGCTCCTCTGTCCATGGGATTTTCTAGGCAATAGTACTGGAGTGGATTGCCATTTCCTTCTCCAGGGGATCTTCCTGACCCAGGGATCGAACCCGGGTCTCCCGTATTGTAGACAGTCGCTTTACTGTCTGAACCACCAGGGAAGTCCTTTTCTAGTATGCTGCAAAACTAATTAGGAAAAGCTCTCCCAGGTTTATCATTAGAGGAAAAAAAAAGCAATACAATAGAAATGAAATACTAATAGTCACTTGGAAATGAGTTGCAAATTGGATACGCCAGCTTACTGTCTGGTTACCAGTTATTTGATCCATACTGACCAACACCACACATCCCCTCACCCCACCCCCGATTCCCTCTGTAGCTTAAGTAACTTCAAGGGTACATTTTAAATTATTGAAGAACTGAACTTGACTATACCTAGCAATGCAAATATTCTAGTAGTTAATGGGTTTTTTTTTTAATGTACATATATCACTTTCCAATTTCCCAAGAATTATAGTAGAATCAAATATACTTAATTGCACTGAACATCTTTCCTTGATTAATTAGGAAATCAAGTTTAGAGGTTAAGTGAAGGATGTAGACAGCTTTAGCTAATAAGTGTTAAAACCAAAGTTCAAGCATGGGGAAGCCTAGAGATATCCACCTTAAAAATTTTTACTTTTAGTCACTACAGTTACCTTTTTATACATCTAGTATAAACACTGATAAATGTTAATGATTTTGAAGGTTTGAACATTAGACAACAGAGTTTTCCATGTTAGAACATGAGTCACCTTTGCTAACAATTCATTTAGGCAGCTTTAGAAGTAAATTATTCATTTCTCATTTGGCTAGTATAAGACAGCTAAATCTGGACTGGGCTTATATTTTGAAAAATAAATATTTATATATATATATACACACACACATAATCACTCTTTTTAGTGATTATTTTGATTCAACTTGAAAGATTTGTTTTTTAGCATAGCAATCTGAAGTGTAAACTTGAAAAACTAAATGTACATTTCTTAAATGGAAATACTTAGGAACACATTTAAATTTAAATTATTTTTTCTTCTAAAAAGGCAGAAGAAATTAGAAGTGGCTATGGAAGAAGAAGGATTAGCAGATGAAGAGGTAATGTAAGCTGTAATTACTATGACTAATGCCCCTGTTATATACCTGAAAGTCACTAAATCTTAAATACTCTCACTACAAAAAAAAAAAAAATAGCATTTAGTTATGTGACATGATGGATGTGTTAACTAACTTTATTGTGATCCACATTTCACAATAGGTATTCACTTGTATCAAGTCATCACATTGTAGGAAATTCCCTGGTGATTAGGACCCCATGCTTCCACTGCTGGGTATCTGGGTTTGATCCCTCTTTGAGGAACTAAGATCCTGTGGATCACATGGCATGTCCAAAGGGAGGGGGGAAAAATTACCACATTGTATACCTTAAACTTACACAATATTACATGTCAATTATCTCTCAATAAAAAGGGGAAAACTATAATATCTGTACAAAAGCTACCCCAGTGGCTTTTTCAAGTATTAGCATTAGTGGTAAAGAGTTCTCCTGCCAATACAGGAGACATAAGAGAACATGGGCTCGATACCTGGATCAGGAAGATCCTCTGGAGAAGGGAATGGCAACCCACTCCAGTATTCTTGCCTGGAGAAGCCCATGGATAGAGGACCTGATGGGTTACAGTCCATGGGGTCACAAAGAGTTGGACATGACTGAAGCGACTTAGAATGCACACATGATCTTATAATTTAGATAGTGTGGCTTTAATATTTGATTGTGGTCCTCTTACTGTGTTGCTATGATGAAAATCTTTGAAAGGGGGAAGCTTTTTTTAAAAAATTCTAATAACATATATTCAGAGAATAGTATCTACAGTATTCTAGGTCTGAGGAATAAGAAAAGACGGCTCCAAGAAGAATCAGTTAATTGCCAAATCTTCTTTAAAATTTTCCTGTATGTTTCTTAAAACCTCCTGGTTCACTAGTCTGGTGCCAGGAACCCAGTCGTGTAAATGACCATGTATTTCACCTGAAGACTCACTGCCCCCAGCTAGTCTGTCTTGCATTCTCAGCCGTGTTCCCACACCCAGTTTTCCTATGCACTGCAACCAGGGTTACCTGTCAAAAACCAGATCTGACCAAGTCACTCTTGTTTAATACCCTTCACTGGCTCCCATGTTCTCTCAGGATAAGGCCAACTCTTCAATGTGAGTGGATATACAAGTCCCTTTATAATTTGGCTTTTGCTTCCCTTTCTCTCACCTTATCTCTTGTCACCCCACCGCCAGGCTGCCCAATGGGATTGAATTATTTTCATTTCCTTGCTCCTGCCTGTAGACTTTCTTCTGTGCATCTCTGCTGCTTGGAACTCTTCCTTCTGCCTGCCTGGGTTCCACTATTCTTCAAGATGTTTCTGTCTCTTTCTAGGCAACACATCCACTGGGCTAGTACACTATTCTTGTCCCTGAGGCAGCCTTAAAACCATCTTCCCAGGGTAGAAACTCCATGACGTCTATTCAGCATTACGTGATCCGGGCTGGCAGAGGGCTGGGATAAATATTGGTAAATAAATGAACAAATGGACAGTGGATCTCTCCCTAAAGAGTTTATAGATTAAAAGGAGAGATTGCCTGTGTGTATGTGTACAAATAGGTATACATGATAGAATGTGGCAAACTGAAAATATGGAGGGTTTTTTCCCTAGTTGAGGGGATCAGAAAAGGTTTCATGGAAGAATTAACAGTTGATTTGAATCTTAAAGAAATAGGTAGAATTTACATAATTGTTAACAGGTACATTCAAAATAATGAATATGTGCAGAATATTGCACTTTAAAATTGAACTATATGAAAGCAGATGTCCAAAGGCCAAGCAAGTATCAAACAAGAGAAGCTGGCCACATTGGTTTCCTAGGGACATTTAGTCTTTTGATCTAATATGTTTTGCATATTTAATTCACTTTTTTTTTTCATTTCCACGAAGAAATATATATATATTTTTTGCCTTGTTCTAAAGATTTTCTCCCCACAATTTATCTTTTAATAAAAACTACCACTTTTCACTTTTCTGAAAGAAAACAAGACCACCAGCCTGATTATACCAGTTTCCCATGACTGGCACCAGGGTAGATGGAGGTGGCCTGGTTTCAGGGCTGTCGGCCCAGTGAAGCCAAGTTCTGCTTTTCAAGAGAAGCTGGAAATCTGGACTTGTATGAAATCATTTGCCTTTCTAAAACATTGGCAAGTTATTAGAATGATTTAAAAACAACTTAGGGGCCAAATCATATGCGTGTAAGAGTTGAGTATAGCCTCTCATCCACCCCAGGAGGTGCTAAGTACATCTAGAACTGTTCTCTTTAATTCTCTTTAAATAACTCACAGAAAATGTGAGGTGATTTTACCCCTAAAAGTTCTCAGTGGCCTAAAATAACCATGTATAAAACATCCAAAATTTTCAGTAAAGATATTAGAATTCCACAAATGCTTCTTGTTGGGCCCCTTTCTAAGCCCTAGACTGTCACAAATAGACACGGTCTCTGGAAGAATGTACACTGTGCTGGAACTATCTTTGTGTGGGGTGGATCTTTTCAAAGTAAACTTGTTTTATAAAAATAAATTCATCCTTAATGCATTCTGTAATAGAAACTAACTTGTGAAATAGTTTATGAAAGTTAGTTGTGAAAACTAAACCATATATAATGTGGCCATGAGAAGCATTTATAAGAGATGAAGTTGTTACCTGAAGTATTCCATATCTTAAAACTTCTGTGTACACTGTCTTCTACAAAAATTGAGCACCCTGCAAAAATGAGCATTTGAGGAACGCCCATTTGAAGAGGAATGGAGAAAAAAAAAGAAAATGGTATATTTCTAGTTTCATCTCCTTTTAAATCCTGTCTAACATGGAATATTCTTTACTGTAAGGGAAAACCAAACTGCACAAGTTTAAGCTGCAAGACAGTCTTGAAATGCTAAGCCTGCCCTTAGATTTCTGTTGTTGTCTTTGAGAGGAAAGAATATGATTACCAAAAATATGATTACAATGCTATGTGCTTTCCAAGATGACTTGATTTACACAAGTTGTGAGCAGATATATCAACATGCTTTTTTCATCCGTTTTTTAAGAAATGTGAACTTGTTTCAACTCTCTTTGGACTACAATGCGGACTTTGATATTATGGATAGGTTTTTTTCTTTTTCAAGTACTGTGACAATGTCATAGGTGATTTCCCTTCTTCATAGGATTGTATATTCCATACACTGTGATCTCCCTTTCACCATTTAAAAGCCGTCTCCTGACTATATAAATACTGTTTGCTTACTACACTACACAACCTGTCAAATAGTGATAAGCACTACATTCTTTGACTGCCTCTCTTGTCTGTTGACTTTGAGCATAATTGATGAAATTGTGATGAGGTCTTTTCCATTCAGATTAGAGAAGTTTCTGAATCTGCATCCAACTGTACATTGTTAAACCCATAAAGCCAGAAATCCAGCCTGCCTTTCAGAATTCTTATATTTAATCATTCATGTAATTTTTAAAAGGATCTTTTGCTTCTTTGAAAAATGGTGGTATAGTGCCACCGTGTGGCCTTTTTAAATTAGAGTCAGAATTTATAACAAGTTACTTCTGAGCTATCCTTTTGTTTTCCTCATAATTCATTTTTCATCATTATTGATTCAAAAGGCATTTTTAAACAAAGAAGATCTTCACTGTTTCCACCACTGGTGTGCTTTCATTTAGCTGTTTTAAAGGTGTTTAGATTGAAGACATAATTTCCTGATTTTATTTTTGTAGACTTTGTGAGAAGTATCAGAATTCCATTGTGTTGATGATGCATCCTTGCATATTTCTAATTAATAGTTTACTTTATCAATTTGGAAACAGTTGCACACAGGGGTTTCAGGAAGGGTTTATTCAGTAGTTATATCTTGAACTACATTTAGGAACAGTGCTTCTGAACCGTTTCAGTCATTTTGACTTGTTTCTTTCTCAGACCTGAACCTCTGCGTGTTTGATAGGGTTCAGTTGAAGATGAACTGGGGCTTGATTTTTTCACTGATTTTGTTTGTTACCCATTCTGTGTGACCTCTACTATGTTGTTCTGTTGCTGAGTTGTATCCAACTCTTTGCAACCCCATGAAAACTACAGCACGCCAGGTCTTCCCTGTCCTTCACTATCTCCTGGAGTTTGCTCAGGTTCATGTCCAAGTCGGTGATGTCATCCAACCATCTTATCCTCTGCCATCCCCTTGTCCCCTTGCCCTTAATCTTTCCCAGCGTCAGGGTCTTTACCAGTGAGTCAGCTCTTCACATCAAGTGGCCAGAGTATTGGAGCTTCAGCTTCAGCATTTGTCCTTCCAATGAATAGTCAGGGTTGGTGTCCTTTAGGATTGATTAGTTTGATCTCCTTGCTGTCCAAGGGACTCTCAAGAGTCTTATGTGACCTTTACTAGGTTGAGCTAATTTGACATAATTCTATGTCAAAAAGCAGAATTTTGTTTCATGAGGGGAAGGAAAAACAAGGTTTAGAACAATTAAATAAATGCCCATTCCTAGTGTAAGCTTCAGGTAGTTCATAGTTTTTCTTTAATAGTATTTTTTGTAATCTTTGTATAATGAATTGTGAAATTGTTGACTTGGATATTTTAAAGGATTCTTTGTGAAATTATTTTTTTGTTGTTGTTGCAGTTTCATATTTTTAAGAAGTTACATGCCAAGTCTCAAGCACTTTATTTAAAAACTCTGCCCAAGAATAAATTCTACCATAAATAAGCCTGTGTGGAAATACTGCTGCTGTGTTATTTCAGTGTCGGAAGTCTCAGCTGCTGTGAGAGAGCAGCCTTGGAAATTAGGGAGTTGACACAATTCCCTAGTAGATTTGTTAACAGTAAAAAATGAATATCAGAAATTATGGGACTTCCCCAGCAGTCCAGCAGTTAAGAATCTGCTTTCTTACAACATGGTAAATCAACTACGGCTCAATAAAATAAATCAAAAAATAAAAAAAGAATCTGCTTTCCAATGCAGGGGGCACGGGTTTGATTCCTGGTCTGTGGAATTAAGATCCCTCATGCTGCACGATGAGGTCAAAAGAAAATTAAAGAATGCTATTAACATTTCCTAAAGTTTAATTTTTATTTTTGAATTAAGTTAGTATATAGATGAAAGAATATGTGGACTTGTTAAGATGAAATATTTAACAGGGTCTGTCTCAAGAATAAAGATTTATCAATTGTTAAAAATTTTTAAATGATTTTTTAAATTATTTTATTTTTTACCTGCTCAGTGAATGTTCAACTTTGGTAAATAAATTGTAGCACCAGTATATAATATTTAAGATATGTTACTTTCATTTTAATATATCACTTCTTCTAACACTATAGGCTTCCTTTGAAACAATCTGATTTTAAAAATCATCTTCCTAAAATGTTCTTTTTTAATAGAAAAAGTTACGCCGATCACAGCATGCTCGCAAGGAGACAGAGTTCTTACGGCTCAAGCGGACCAGACTTGGCCTGGATGACTTTGAGTCTCTGAAAGTTATAGGAAGAGGAGCATTCGGAGAGGTATGCTGCTTTTTTGAAGTCGCTATTGAAAATATGTATCTTAAGATAGTAGCTTCGTATGTAAGTAGTGTAATGGGTTAAAATGTGTATTAAAGTAGTGCAGTTTTAATAGAATTTCTAAAATAACCAGCAACAGCAAATTACAGCACTGCTTTCTTTAAAGGAGCCTACCTTTCACCCCTTTCACCCCTAAATAAATAGCAGTGGCTGAAATTTGCGCTATGAATTTTTACATTCAAGGTGCGGCTGGTCCAGAAGAAAGATACAGGCCATATCTATGCAATGAAGATATTGAGAAAAGCTGACATGCTTGAAAAAGAGCAGGTAAGAGTTCTTTAGCACATGTAACCAAAGGAACATCCACTGGCGAGGTGTTAGAGTAAGTGTTAAAACTGGGATTTTAAGAAAGAGAAACCTACACATCTTACTATTTAATTGATTATAGATTGTTTGGTAGCCTATTGCATTGTTTCTCTCTGGTTAAAACTTCGTCCAAATTCGTAATCTAGCTTGTGTGTTCAGGCTGTCATAACAAAGTTCCACAGACTGGGTGACTTAACAGAAATTTCTTTTCTCATAGCTCTGGAGGCTGAAAGTCCAGGAGCAAGGCAGGGTTTCATTGCTGGTGAGACCTCTCTTCCTGGCTTGCACACAGCAGCCTTCTCACCAAGTGCCTCCATAGCCTTTCCTTGGTATGTGCAGAGGGCAGAGAGTGACTCCCTGGAGTCTCTTCTTAGAAGAACACTAACCCTCCCTGCTTATGACGTCACTAAACCTACCTCCTTAGAGGACCCCGCCTCCAAATCCAGTCATAGTGGGGTCTGGTGCATCACCATAGGAATCTTCAGGGAGGACACGAGCCTTCATTTCACAGCAAAATGCCTTCTTCTCTGACTTCAGTGAAAGCAAAAGACAGTTCTCAGCACCTTCAGTCCCTGTTACCTAACAAGTAAGCAAACCAGTCTCCTAAGAATTTGCTGATTTTATTACACGTATTCCAAAATCTGTAAAGGGCCCCTCTTGTGGCTTGGATGGTAAAAGATGTGCCTGCATTGCAGGAGACCCAGGTTTGATCCTTGAGTTAGGAAGATCCCCTGGAGAAGCGATTGGCTACCCAGTCCTGTATTCTTGCCTGGAGAATTCCATGGACAGAGGAGCCTGGCGGGCTACAATCCATGGGTTACAGAGTCAGAGACGACTGAACGACTAACACTCTAACACTCAAAATCTGTAACCCCTCCAATTTTGTACTCCTGAGCTCTCTCCCTCTTTCCTATGACTTGGTGGAACTTTGGAGTGACCAAGAAACTGAAGACATCGATTGTTGTTGTTCTCTTATTTTATGCATCCACCTGAGTAGACATTGTTAGAACTCTGAGTATATGTGCTAGTGAAAGACTCAACAGTGTGAGGATGCAGAGGGAGATGGTGCCTCCCTGGACCTAAAGCTGAACTGCACTGTTAGTCCCGCCTAAACTAACTTTGTTATCATAACAGTACGATCCTGATTTTTCATTTAAATATAGCCCAGTTGGACCTGTGCTCGGGGATGATCCAGAGAATTGATATGGGGTGGGAGGTGGGGGGGGCAGTTAAGATTGGGAACTCATGTACACCTGAGATGGAAAAAATAAAATAAATAATAAATAATAGAAATAAATAAATATAGCCCAATTGCATTTTCACTGCATTATTTCACTTTATTTCTGGTCCATTCATTCAACAAGTATTTATTAGGTGCCTACGATGTGTCAAATACTATTCTAGGTTCTGGGAATACAGTGATTAACAGGCGAAACCTGAATCTTGTTCACTGACAATTGTAGGGAAAATGAGCAGACAGGTGTTTGAAATAGTCATGTGTGCCGAGTACTATGAAGACAAATTTTACAAAAGGATAAAGTAATGCAGATGACCTAGCTTTAGGAGAAAGAATTAGATGAGGGAAGGTTCTCTGCAAAGAGAATATTGACGAGAAAGAGTGAGACCTATGATCTGGTAGAATGAAGATCCAGAGGCTCTGAAACGAAAAGAATCTTGGTCTGTTTAGAGATGGAAAGAAGCCACTGTGGCTAGAATTCAGGGAGGGGAGGAATGGTGGGAGAGGGAGGCAGGGAGCAGATCACACAGAGCTTTGATGGTCGAGAAATGGTGTGTGGGTCCCACTCCAGATGCAGTGGGAAGGCACTATTTTGCTTAAACGAGAATTGATATGTCTGTTGGATGCTTGACAAAGATGGCTTGCAGGCAGGACAAACAAGAGTTGGAGCAGGGAGAACACTTGAGAGACTGTGGAGCAGGGGCAGCCAGGATGCGATTGTGACCTATACAACAGTGCATGCATGCTCAGTTGCTTCAGTTGTGTCCCACTCTGCAACCCTATGGAGGACCTGGCCCACCAGGTTCCTCTGTCCACGGGATTCTCCAGGCAGGAATAAGGGAGTGGGTTGCATTCCCTCCAAGGGATCTTCCCAATCCAGGGATGGAACCTGAGTCTCTCATGTCTACTGCATTGGCAGGCAGGTTCTTTACCCCTAGCACCACCTGGGAAGCCCTGTACAACAGTACAGGGTTACAACAATAAAGTGGAAGAAAAGTCACAGATGAAGTGTATGATCTCATGGAAGAGCCAGCAGGATTTTTTGAGCCGTACTCTATATTGGGAGGGAGAGGAGGGGCAAAGATAGTGAGAAAAGAGGGAAGAATCAAGGATAATTCCCAGAGTTGTACCTGGGAATGGGATGCTTGATGGTGTCGTTTTCTAATGTAGAAAAGATGGGGAAAGCAGGTCATTCCTGACCACTCACTCTCCAGGAAGACAGAACTCTCTGCAGACAGCCTGCTTTCAGGAGGAGAAGGTAACAGAAACGTCCAGAGATGCGGTGGCAGGGGTTTTGTTGAACACAGGCTGATCTACAAAGAAAAGGTTAGAAGGCAAGGGAGGTCAGATATTGAGATGTGTTAGAGAGTTACAGATAATGATGGAAATAAACATCTGGGTCAAGATGTAGCGCCTCCGAGATTAGGAGATAAACAGGAAACTTCTAACTATGCCATATGGGATTAATCCTGGATTGAGTTTTAGAGGAAAGACTAAAGGCAGAAGTGAATTCCAGCCCATAGTCTTTGGGTAACTGGCCACATGTGGCTGCTGGGCACTTGAGTGTAGCTAGTTTGAACTGAGATATGCTGTGCAAAGGAAAATGCCCTACCAAATTTTGAAGTCTTGGTGTCTGCCCCCCTCAAAAAAGAGTATAAATAAGTAGCTCAATAATTTTTCTGTTGATTACATGCTGAAGTGATAACATTTGGATATATAGGGGTTACAAAAACTATATTGTTAAAAATAATTCCACCCATTTCTTTTTATCTTTTGTGTGGCTACTAGAAAACTTAAAGTGACATGCGTGGTTTGCATTTATTTCTGTTGGACAGCCCTGGTCTAGAATTTTTGCAGAAGAATCTTCACTGTAGTCCAACATCAAGTCTGTTTTGTACTTTGGGGTTGTTTTTCCCCCCTACATACATTAATCTGCTTTTGTCATCATTGAATTTCATTTTAGAAAATGTTTTTCCCACTTAGTTCTAATATATTATTATTTTAAGTTTTTATCACATTTACTTGAATGCTAACAACTCTGCAAAATTAAATAGCAACTTATCTCCCCACTTTCCTGGTGGCTCAGAGAGTAAAGCATCAGCCTGCAATGTGTGAAACCCAAGTTTGATCCCTGGCTTGGGAAGATCCCTCCCCTGGAGAGGGAAATGGCAACCCACTCCAGTATTCTTGCCTGGAGAATTCCATGAACAGAAGGGCCTGGCAGGCTACAGTCCTTGGGGTTGCAAAGAGTTGGACACTACTGAAGCGACTAACATGTCTCCCCACTGTTATGGTTCCAGATTACTGTGCGTGATACTTCCTCTACTTTAGAAACCTAGGTCCATTTTGAAAACATGCCTGCAATCTGGCTTTAAGATACTTAAAAATGATTAATCAAGCCAAGTTAATGATGTAGTTATCTTGACAACACCAGAGGCAGCACTAGAGTTTGTTTTTCCTTTACCATCTCAAAATGCTTTGTAAAAGGTGGTAGGTAGGAATTTCAATATAATTTTTCACTTTATGAAACAGGTCCAAAGAAATTTTAAGTTTTTTGATGCCAGAAAACAAGTTTTTAATGTTTATTCTTGTGCTTTGATTTTGACGTTAGAGCATTTACTGTATCAGAGCGTAATACAGTAACCTCAGATGTTTTAAAGTGAAAGTGAAGTCGCTCAGTCGTATCCGACTCTTTGCGACCCCACGGACTGTAGCCTGTCAGGCTCCTCCGTCCATGGGATTTTCCAGGCAAGAGTGCTGGAGTGAAAGGAAATTGCCATTTCCTTCTCCAGGGGACCTTCCCAACCCAGGAATTGAACCCGAGTCTCCTGCATTGTGGGCAGACGCTTTACCATGGGAGCAGATCATATTTTGTTATCAAGAAAAGGTTTACAAAATCTGTATCCTCATGTGCTTTGGGCCAGAGTTCATAATGGCACACAATGAAAATAGCAAAAGCATAAAATCAAATATTCTATTGTTAATTAAATTTGAAGAAAGAATGTATAGATGTATCAGTGGGAAAACATCTGAAAATTAACTGTACCAACCCCACAAATTACTCAGTTCATAAAGTTTTTAAGTCTCCAAAATGTTCATTTAATAGTAACTGTAGTAATTATGTGTCTGACGAAAGTCAGTAGCAAAATCCCAAAAAGTTATATAATAATTTGCTGTAGATCATGTTTATGGATATTATAAAGGTTTATTATAACAAAATAATATAAAATTATTATAAATGTTTCACCTTCTTAAAACAACTTAGTAGTTAAAGGCCAAGTTAGGCCCTTTGTTGGACTGGTAACAATTAAAAATAGTTTGTTGAGGACCCTGACTTTGTCATACCAATCTATAGGGCATTGCTAACTATTTAACTTTTAATAAAAGTCAGAACAGGACCCTAAATTTATTTGACAAAGCCAAGATCCTTGGTTAGGTGAAGATATGGTTAGAAAATCTTTAGACTAATCATTTTTCTATCTGAAAACTCTCAGCTTCCCTTTGTGATCCCACCTCTTCAGACCTAAAGATATCAGCTAAAATAAACTGTTTCCTGAACTTCTCCATATTTAATGAGAATATGGTAATTGTTAAGAAGTAAGCTTGAAAAATGTGTAACGTGTTTCAATTATTTTTTCAAAATACATTCATCCAGGTGGCCCATATCCGAGCAGAAAGAGATATTTTGGTAGAAGCAGATGGTGCCTGGGTGGTGAAGATGTTTTACAGTTTTCAAGACAAGAGGAACCTTTATCTAATCATGGAATTTCTCCCTGGAGGTAAAAGCAAACATAATAGCAATGACAGGCCAACACAAGCACATCTTTATATCTAACTATGATTTTATTGATTATATAAATCAGTAAGCTAGGGATATTTTATACCTCTGGCTCTGAGGTTTTACACAGTCATAATTTTCTAATCATTCCTCCCGTAATAATACTAATTTGAACCGCAAATCAGATTGTTTTGAAGAAATGATAAAGCTAACACATTTTAAATATTATTATTCTGTCTACTATATACATTTTTTTAGATCTTTGCAAGTCTAGAGTTGAGAACAAATCACCAAAGAAGACAGACAACCCAGTGGGCAAATGATAGGCAGTGTAAGGAATAGAACTCTGGTTGGTCTACAAATAGATAAGAAAGTGTTCAGCTTTACTCATATTCAGGGAAATGCAAATTAAAACAAGAATGAGATTCCATTTCACACTCAACCATCTGATTGGTGGAAACATTAATAGTCTGATGAGGCTGTGGGGGAAACCTGGCCTCTCATCTGTGCAGAACAATCTCTGACTCTTAGGGGGAGCAGTTCAGAGATACCAGGAAAGTTAAAAAGGCATGTGTCCTACAGTCAGGGATTCTTCCCCACAGGTGCACAAGAGGCCTCATGGCAGCAGTGTCATTAGAGTGAAACCCTAGATGCAAGATAACTGTCCATCAGTAGAAGAATGGATAAGTAAAACATGGCATAATTATGTCATTAAATATTTTACAGTAGAATTCAGGAGCTGTATTTGTTTCAATAGTAAGATCTCAGGAATCAAGAGAGACAAAGCAAGCTGTGGAATTATATGTACAGCTGATATGACTTATGTAATTTTAAAAAACATTAAAAAGACTCTAAATTCATAGATTAATATATATGCATCTGAAAACATTTCAAAAATAAGCTGGAAGAATACACACCAAAGCAAATCCATGATAATGGCAACTCAACAAAAAGGGGAAGGGGAATAGAATGCAAACAGAGGATAAAGAATTTGCGTGGTGTTTTTTTTTTTAAGACTTGAAGAACAGTTGTCAATTTTGAGTTGTAAATTTACCAATGTTTCTTCTTTGTCCCTTGTAAAAGAGCAAAATTTCTTGGGAGAATGTCTAGAAATGACCCTTTTGGTGGGATAATGACTTATCTTTGTTGGCCCAAAGAGTGCTAAGTGCTTTTGAAACTTGAGTTTGAAAGAATATATCCCATTTCCAGATCTGCTTACATGCATTCTACATGCATTCATTTTCCCGGTTTGATATATTTTCCTCAGGAACTTATTTCTGGATGTTGAATGGTAGATACTATATCATTATCACTTCTGCTGTGATTTGATTTCACATATTTTCTACCTTAAAACCATTACATGTCGTGAAACTTCTTATGCAATGAGACTTTTTTTTATTTGGCCCTAGAGATGGTTAGAAGTACTCTGGGTGGATCATAAAATGCAGAAATGAGGCTTATGTTGTATATTACAAAGACATCTTTTGCAAAACATTCCCCCTTTTGAGGCGTTACTAATACAGGGTACTTACTCTCATTTACTTAGGTGACATGATGACATTGCTAATGAAGAAGGATACTTTGACAGAAGAGGAAACACAGTTCTACATTTCAGAGACCGTTCTGGCAATAGATGCGATCCACCAGTTGGGTTTCATCCATCGGGATATTAAGCCAGACAACCTTTTGTTAGATGCCAAGGCATGTGAATAAACTGGTGAATTACTAGGTCACTGATTGTTTTATGCTGTAATAGAGGTGATTTTGTGATTGGAAATGGGCACCTGCAATTTATATGACTGCTAACCTACGTTATTTCATAAATTGGTACAGTAGGAGAGAGCCCTTGAAGTGAAATGATGTCAAGGGAAAATTAGCTGTCTTTTTATCATCTTCCATTTTCTCCTTAAAATAATCAACATCAAATATTGATAATTTTGCATTTCACCTGTAGTTCTAAGCTAAGAATTTTTATGATTGCATTTAGAAGAAGAGTTTTAAGTAAGCCTTTTGTCTCTAATGATTTTATGAGGTTTTTCCTTTTTTTCCTTAGGGTCATGTAAAATTATCTGATTTTGGTTTGTGCACGGGATTAAAGAAGGCTCATAGGACTGAATTCTACAGAAATCTTACCCACAACCCACCAAGTGACTTCTGTAAGTTGGATTTTTTTTCGAGTTAAAGTAGTCCAGCTGGTTTAATCCAGGAGTGTTGAGAATTGAAGCTTCTCTCCTTCTCCTCAACCCTTAAACTGGTGTGTTTTCAATGCATGTATGTGAATTTGTTTTTTGGTAAGAGTTTTTCCCTCATAATTACAATTCTGTCTCATTGAAATTAGCATTCCAGAACATGAACTCAAAGAGGAAAGCAGAAACATGGAAGAAGAATAGGAGACAACTGGTAAGTAGCCACATTTGGGAGAAAGAATTTTGGGGCCCTGGTTGTAAAATCTCATTTGGCATTTGTTTTATAATTTAGAGCTTCACAATAATTAGTTCTTACTTCCTAGCAGTGATAGAGCTTGTCCTGAGATCGTATAGTTTTCTTATTTTTTCTGTAACATTTCCGTGCCTATAAAGGAAAATGCCACTTTTATATTTTATGATTTCACTTCAGAGTGTTTCATCAAGCATATCTCTGATTGTGTATTTGTCTGTTTACCAGTACTAGCACTTTCTGTAAAACTCACCGAGATGAGTGTGCGTGCGTGCTGTCACTGTAGTCTTGTCTGGCTCTGTGCGACCATGTAGACAGTGTGTAGCCTGCCAGGCCCCTCTGTCCATGGGGTTCTCCAGTACTGGAGTGGGTTACCATGCCCTCCTCCAGCGGATCCTCCCAACCCAGGGATCGGACCTGTGTCTTTTCTGTCTCTTGCATTGGCAGGTGGGTTTCTTTACTGCTAGCACCACCTGGGAGATGAGTGTAATTGAGGTAAATGCTGAGTGATATTCATGTTTCCATTTTCCCTACCTGTCTTGATACAACAAATACCAGTCAGCATAAGTAAGGTTATTGTGTGTTTCTAAGAACTTTATAGACAAAGTAAACATAAAGTTGGTTGTCGTGTTAACAGTGTTACAATAAAATAGAATTGAAATGCAGACTTTACCGCAAATAAACGTAATGACTCCTTTAATGCCCAATAGCACTGTCTGTTTTTAACCCTACAAGCTTTCTCTTCTCCATTACTTAGCAAATATTAGAATCATTTGTCCCTTTTTCTCTTTCCTTTTATCCTGTGAACATTGTCAAGGTTATGAATGTGCCTTTTGACTTTAATTTCCTAACTTCTTATACAGTGCCTGGTACATATCAACAGATATCTATAAATATTTGTTAAATTCTGCCAAGTGATGAAGGGAAACTTACTCAGCAGTCCTTCAGGAAGGTAAACAGACTGAAAGGCAAGAGTCTGGTACCCTCTCAAAGCAGATAAAATGACCTTTACATCATCATTCTCTCATTAGCCCAAGTAAACATTTTGTGCTTATAAAACATTTTGGTGTTTTAAATTTTCCAAAAATATTTTTTAAATGTTTTGAGCTATGCATTAATGACAGAATATTATTTATACTTTTAAGTGTGTCACTTTTAGATCCGATTTTACGATTGAAAAAAGAATTGCAGTATTTCCTACTTTTAAAGGGAAATATGAATACTGCCTAAAACTGTGGTGGAAATTCTGTACCCCCTAATTACAGAGTATTCACAATTATTACTCATGTGCAGGTTTTACTATTCTTGTGACTATCATCATGACTTACATCAGTGTTTTCCAGTGAAGAAATCGACCGGACTCTTGGTGTTTGGGGCAGGAAATTCTTTTAGAGCCTATATCCCCTGCCACTAAATGCCAGTCATGTCCTTCCCCAGATCATAGAAATGTCAAAATCTGCTGTTACACATTTTCAAATGGCCCTAGAGTACTACCTGTAATAGAAAATTGCTGCCTTAAAGAAAGTTTTTGTAAGATTTTATATGAATTAAGAATGAAAAACTACATTGCTTTCTAATAGATAAGAAGTACCCTGGAAATGAGTTTATAAAGAAAATACCTGATCTTTATATGGGAGGCTGTGGTTTACAGACCCATTCCTTTGCTTGTTTCATCCTCGTACCCACTCTGTTAGGGCAGGAATTATTAGTCCAGTTTTATGTAAGCAGAAGTTGAGGCTCAAAAAGGCTGAATAACTTGCCTGAGAGCAAGTATCAAGTGGAGAAGCCAGGCCGGCTGAACACAACCTTTTTATTCTTTTTTGGAATGGATTTAGGACTGAATACATAAATAACTTAGTTGAGCTCTTTAGGGACAGAAATCATGTCTTAATGTATTATCTGACTCCATGCCTTTCACTAAGCCTTAAATACATGATAAACATGCAAAACACATATTAGATTCAAAATTAGCTTCTGTATATTTTAGTTTTTCCAGTAGTGAGCCATACTCAGATCTTTCAAAAAAAAAAAAAAAAATATATATATATATATATTGAGGACACTGGTTTGACAAGCTGTTCCTTTGCAGGCATATTCAACAGTTGGGACACCAGATTACATTGCTCCAGAAGTATTCATGCAGACTGGTTACAACAAATTGTGTGACTGGTGGTCTTTGGGAGTAATTATGTATGAAATGCTAATAGGTACGTTTTATCATTCATTTATGTACATACCATGTAAATCAGAGCACCACTGATTGAACATACTGTAAATATTAGGGGCTAAAATATCTGAACTCTTTAAGCTGATTTCTGGCATCCCCCAATGTTAAATACACAATGATAAATATCAGTGAGCTCTCTAGGGATCCTGTGTCAGGAAGGAGGCATTTAACCAGAATTCCTACGTATCTAAATTGTATCTGCATGACCTTTTAGGTGAAAGAGGGGCAATGCTTTAAATCCTTTCTTTTGTTGGCTTTATAAGCCATTTTATTATAAATGGATGAATGGTGGTATTTTTTTATTGTTAAGTAGAGTGCTCAGGGCTATTTTGTTTTTTGTGACATGTAGATAGTAGGTGCAGCAGATTTGATCATAAAGGCTAATGAAACCTTATTTCCTGTGATACTTAGGATATCCACCTTTCTGCTCTGAAACACCTCAAGAAACATACAGGAAAGTGATGAACTGGAAAGAAACTCTGGTATTTCCTCCAGAGGTGCCTATATCTGAGAAAGCCAAGGATTTAATTCTTAGGTTAGTAGTTAAATCTCTTAAAGAGGTTATGGTATCTTAAGGCCTCACAGGGACCTAAAAGATTAAATTGCCTATTTCAGTTTTGTGGGAAGAAAAAGACTATCACTGATCTATACAATCAAAGGACTCTGTAAAGAAAAGGCTTTTTGGTTTTTTTAAGTGCAGATTCTTAAAAGGTAATATTTAGGGAAAAAAAAAAGTTAAAAAGAGGAAAGAAGTGTTATATTATTTCAGAGGTCACTCTTGTTGGATTACAATGACTTTATCCTCTAAAGAGAAAGGGAAAATAAATTCTTAGTAGCAGTTCATATCACAAAATCTATGTAAGAAAAACACCAATACAGTATATTAATGCATATATATGGAATTTAGAAAGATGGTAACGATGACCCTATATGTGAGACAGCAAGAGAGACACAGATGTAAAGAACAGACTTTCGGACTCAGTGGGAGAAGGTGAGGGTTGGATGATTTGAGAGAATAGCATTGAAATATGTATATTATCATATGTGAAATAGATTGCCAGTCCAGGTTTGATGCATGAGACAGGGTGCTCAAGGCTGATGCACTGGGATGACCCTGAGGGATGGAATGCGGAGGGAAGTGGGAGGGGGTTTCAGGAGGGGGAACACATGTACACCCGTGGCTGACTCATGTGAATGTATGGCAAAAGCCACCACAATATTGTAAAGTAATTAGCCCCCAATTTAAAAAAATGTCTATGTATGAAACCTTTTCCAAGCAAAAGATTCCATTCTTTTTCTCAACTAAGATGAAGTGTTTAGGTTCTATTGTGGATTCCTAGAAGGAATATGAATTGGGACAATCTATGAGAACAGCCAGTTGGTAGCATCCTATTAAAAAAAAAAAAAAGAATCTTCAAACTGTCTTTGACCTTTGACCCAGCAATTCTACTTCTAGGAATTTTGCATATGCAGATAATCAGATGTGTATAAAGATTTAGGGTATATTGTGTTATCTTGATACTGTTTTTTGTAATTAAAAAATGGAAATCATCTAAATGTCTGGCAATGGTGAACTGAGCTAAATAAATTGTAGTGTTTCCATGTGTAAACTTTAGGGAAAAAATGTGTAGAAAAATAGTAAAATGACTGGGAAATGTTCTCAGTATATTAAGTGAAAAAAAAATAATGGAAACTCCTTATCAACACCATATTTTTGAAATTATAGTAAAAGACTGGCAGGAAGTGGCCTCAAACTGTTTGCAATAGTTATATCTGAATAGTGAAGTTATAGATGATTTCTATTTTTCCTCACATTTCTCACAATAGAGTTAACTTCAGTAAACAGAAAAAAAGATGAAATGTCTGAAATAATGCAGAGTACTTGAGATGTAGTCTGCATATTATAATTGCTCTGTTTCCATTTTCTAGATTTTGTATTGATTCTGAAAATAGAATTGGGAATAGTGGAGTAGAAGAAATAAAAAGTCATCCTTTTTTTGAAGGTGTCGACTGGGGGCACATCAGGTATGTTTACAGGCTTTGAGTGGGATAAGGCCGTGTGAGTGAAAACTTGGTACTAGATTTGGTGATTAATTTATCTCTGATTCTGATAGATTAAATACAAGAGGTAACATTGTGGTCATGTGATAAGAGTGTTTTCTGGATTATATAAATGAGTGAGACTGTAGCGGCTATAGATAAATGACTCATTTCATGTAACATCCACTTTAAGAAACAAACACGTACTGTGCCCCTGTTCAGATTTTGATACGCAAAGTTACATGATGAAGGCTGTTGCACAACAAAGAAGTAATTACAGTTAACACTGTGTAACTGTTTTTGTCCTCTCATTTTCTATACTGTGCCTCCTTTATTAGTTTTGAAGAATATACAGTCCCTCTTATAAACACTGTGAAAGTGAAAGTCGCTCAGTCGTGTCCAACTCTTTGCAAACCCATGTACTATACAGTACAATTCCATGGAATTCTCCAGGCCAGAATAATGGAGTGGGCATATCTTCCCAACCAAGGGATCAAACCCAGGTCTCCCGCATTGTGAGAGAAGTTAAATAATGCAGATAACTTTTAAGAACTGTCTTAGAGTTGTTTGTTGTGAGCATTGGCCTTTATTCATTTTGTGGCCAAACTGTCTTCAGCAGTTCTGGTCTCTCCCCCACACAGCAACAGTTCAGAAACAAATCTGATTGTGCCATTTCCTTCCTTCTCTTTGTACTTAGAGAGTGATACTAAGGGTCCTCCCCTGCTTTTCAGGATCTTTGATATGATTCTTGCGTCATCTGTAGAAGCGGCATCTTGTGTGGTTCCTGCCCCATTCCTCCCACCCTAGGGCGTTGTCATTTGCTCTGCATTCTGACGAAAACGCTCTTCACCTCTCTGGCCTCCCTGCCCTCAGTCCTGCCTTACCTAGGCTCGCCAGCCCCCTTTTCCGCTTTCGAGACAGCTAAGTGTCCCCTCGCGGGAACCCTTACAATGTGCTAGACACTCTATCTGATTCTGCAGTAGGTATATTTGGGGGGACTGTTAACTGTTTGTCCAGCACTGTTGTAAGTACCTTATGTACATTTCTCATCTTATCCTCATATCCCCCTATACAATAGGTATTATTATTATCCCCATTTTACAAATGAGAAAACTAAGTCACAGAAAAGTAATTTGCCTTACTAGTGCCTCAGCTAGTAAGTGATCTGGCTGGAACTGAACCCAGGCGGTGTGATTCTGGAGTCCTGACTCTAAACTGCTGTGCTGCATTTTACTGTCTGTGTGCCATCTCATTGAGCAGAACTATCACATGATTCCCCCTTGTTACAGTTGAAAGACCGCTTAGACTGCCAGTCCAATCTCCTGGCTTTATATGCGGGAAGAGTCACAATGTCTAAGGTCATTCTGATAATTACTAGAGATTAGATCTCAGGGCACCAGAGTTTATATTTTTTTTACACTAAACTAATATAAATTTATTAAGTTAGTACATTAAGTGTAAATAGGTTAGAATAATTCTGGGGAAAATATAAATGTGTTTTTACACAATTTTGTACACTTATCACCTAATAGATCAATAAGTACTTGCTGAAAAAATAGAAGCAATAAAAATGCATGAATTTCCTAAACTATTTTTAGCATGATAAAAAAAAATTTTCATGACTTATTATTTTTTTAACCTAATGCCCCCAGTTCCCTTAAAATTTATATGATTGAGAAGTTTTGGGGTTCAGATTTCATCACAAACATGTAGTCCCTTCACTGTTTGAGCCCCTTATTTTCCCAAATGACTTGACTTATGAAATGGTGGATCCTCTACTAAAAGAATTCTGTTATTCTATTCCTAAATTAATTAGGTTGGATTCTGATCCCCACAATGTTTAGGGTACTTTATAGAATGATTAAATTTTTAAAATAAAATTCTCTGTTCTCCTTTCCCTTTCATTAACTATTGTTTTTCCTCTTTAAAAAAAGAAACAGCATGAGAAAGTCTTGGTATAAAGAAATAAAAATTCCAAGTAAATGATAATATTTTAATAAGAAAATTCTACTCAGCTATGAAATCCACTTCAGAAATTTCAGATCCATAATAAATTTCCTTGGCTCTTCTAATACCTATAGAACAGCATGCAGAATTTGCAAGTAGAATTAAGCTTTGGAAAACTGACTTCAAGAAAACTTAACCATGGTTACCCAATACTATTTTACAGGGAAAGGCCAGCAGCAATCCCTATAGAAATCAAAAGCATTGATGATACATCAAATTTTGATGACTTTCCTGAATCTGATATTTTACAACCAGGTAAGACAGTCTCACAGTTAACCACATTTAAAAGTCTATGAAAGTGATAACGTATTTCATTAATGAAATTCCTTTGGTCTTGGTTAATTTTTCTGTCTTTCCAGTGCCAAACACCACGGAACCGGACTACAAATCCAAAGACTGGGTTTTTCTCAATTATACCTATAAGAGGTTTGAAGGGTTGACTCAGCGTGGCTCTATCCCCACCTACATGAAGGCTGGGAAATTATGAACGAAGATCACGTTGGCCCACAACCAAGAGAACTCAGGTAGCCGCATCACCAGGCTTGCTTGGCGTAGGTAACAATACACTGAAATACTCCTGACGACGGTGGTGCTTCTGACTACAAGAGGAAATTCTACAGGATTAGGATTTCGAAGACTACTACAGGAATTGGTTGGCAGTGCCAGCTGGCTTTTTTCTTTTTTTAATATTATTTTTGTTAACTTTATTATATGAAGGTACTGGAATAAAAGAAATGTACATCCCTTTCTAACTGCACTGCCTACACGCGTATTAAGGTCCATTCCGCCTGTGTGTGCCGTGGCTTTGTACTGTAACACCTCTAATCAATTCAGGAGAAACACATATCATTTAAAGCAACATAGGCTAACCTGTAGGTAACACTGCAGTATTGGCTGTTTTACTGCACACCTTATGGGTCTAGATAATCAATAAAAGCCATCTTCCATAGCTGGTATTAGAACACTTGCCCTATTGGTTGGGACATCTATTGAATATATATGAAGAGAATTTCTGTAATGGTTTTAAGGCCTTTTAAAAAGGAAATACACTGGGTTATTTAAAAAATAAAGTTTACCATCATGTTATTACACAAACTCCACAGTAGGGAGTAACAAGTTTTGAATAAGGAGGAAGTCGAACAGCTTCACTCAAGCACTCCACTAATATATTTACTTTGCATTCAGAAATACTGATGACCTATATTCCGTATACTCGTAGGGAGATGTACTGTATCATATAAAATGTAAAGTTGCTTTTCTTGTGACAAGAGGACTTCTTTTTTAATACGAGGACATGGCATTATTTTAATTTGATTATGGTGAGTTGAATTGAAGAAATGACCATGAAGGCTGCTTGTAGAACTACTAGTGTATTTTTATTAAACTATTTTTTTAAACGTCAAACTTCTGATCATGTAAATGAACTTGTAGAGAACAAAGAGCTATTTACTTTGATTTTCTAGAAAGTTGTTACATATCATGGCTGGTTAACTTTTATTTGTTTTGATGAAAAATTTTCCTTTAATAGTACTTGTATTATTGTGCCATTATTTTCTTATGCTCCAAATGTACCAAAGATCCTGAACAGAGTGGATGTTCACAACTGTGGGGGATTTTACTGTCCTGCAGGAATGCTGTCTTCAGATCTTTGATGGAGGCTAGCTCATTCAAGGGCACTACTGTTCATGTTTAGCTCCATCACTGTGGTTACTGTAAACGAAATTAAGGAAATAAATGCAGGCCAGGGGGGCTTGTGATTAGAGGATGGGTGAGGTGATGTCAGCAGCAAATTCTTTGGGTATTCCCCCAAGAATGTGATAGTCTGTTCCAGCTCAGCATTTTCATTTAAAAATGACTCTCTGAGGTTTTGGCTTCATCAGTAATAGTGGAGGAGTATTAATTTATCAAAGAATGGCCTAATGTTTGTCTTAACTGCTAACTAGTAGAATTTCTTTTTTAGATACAACAGTTATTACTGTTACGAATGATCTGTGATCAGAATCTAAAACGATAATTTATTTGTATAGATGTTCTTCTAGTGGGGAAGAATTGCATAGGACCATTATGCAGACCTACAAAAGCTTTTATAAGTGTTCCCGCTTGCTAGGGAGCACCATGGTGTTTCTGTAAGGCCCTTCTGTTCTTTTTTTCTTCCTGCCCTGTCCTCCCCTTCCCTTCCTTTCCTGCCCCCCACCTTCCTTCCTTCCTCCCCTTTCCTGATATTTACTATGTGTTCACCTAATAGTTCATCTCCATTTTTCTTATCTGGAACATGTGACCAAGTATTTAGGAGAGAGAACTATTAAAATTTGGGGGTTATCTCCTTTTGCCTAGCTCTGGTTTTTCTAATTACAGCTGCCTCTAACTTTAAAAACTCTCTAACTTACATTTAGTTTTATGAGATTTTTCTCATTCCCCCCTTCCCCACTGTTTTTTTTAAAAAAGTATGTTTTGCTAGTGTGAATGGGTAAGATACAAGGAAATTGCAACATACTCTGGTTCTACTATGGTAACTATTCTAGTATTACAAAATTTCATTAATTCAAATGAGAGAGAGAGAGAGAGAGAGACTGATATAAAGGAGCTGAATTACCTAAGTTTACCTTTTAACTGAATAAGAATAGAGCATTTTAGGTTCCATTTCCTTCATTCTTATTAATAGGAAGAACTTGGGGATAGTTATGGTTTCTTGGCAACAGAAGGGCAGTTATGAAAAGTTTACCTTGTTAAGATACTCATTTTTCCCTGGAGTTGAGTGATTCATAATCTTTGGGGTTTCCTCCTCATCAAAAGCATTTCTTAAGTGCCTATCTAAAAGCAATTAAAGACTGTGTCTGCCCTTTGGAAGCTAAGAATTTGATTCATAAGGCAAATTAGATAATTTGCAAAGTACCCTTGAGCTTGAATTTTCTCTATTATATACTTCCCATATTTCAGGTGAACCATTTAATTTAAAGGACAAAACCCTATCTAATCAACAGAGCATAATGACATTTTCTTTAAATTAGACTATTTTGAATTAAAGAGTTTTGTTATAAACTGTGTGTTTTTGGTTTTTCTAAGTATATAGAAAGCTTGTATAATTCAGATTTGTTGACTTCCTGATTTAATGTAGACTTCGACATTTTTTATTAAAAAACCTTTGTATTAAAGCAAGTTATGTTTTTTTTCTTTTATGGTTTTCTTATTAACATGGCTTTAAATGTTTAAATTTATTGAAGCATAATGCTATCTGAGAATAGGAAATTTCTTATCAACCTTTACTGAATGGAATATATATCTGATTTAATAAGCTATTAGTTGAATGGAAAATAACAAGTATGGAATATTCAAAACTGGTTGCTTAGGGTTAAGATAGGGTTTCATTTATTTCTGTAATAATATACTTTTTCTGTTTTTTTTAAACACCTGTTATCTTTGTGTAGATCTGTAAATCTTACAATATTTTTAAGTACATTTATTTTTGGTGTTTTATTGTAGCAAACCTTTAGACAATCAACCCAGCAGTATCTACTGGTAGGAGAAACAGCTATCCATCTATTAATGATCTACAAAGAAATGGATTGAAATTTTAATCAATAGAGAGGTCCTTGCCTACAAAACACATTCTGTTCTCTCTTTGAATTGCTTAGGGTCAGAACATTCAAAATAACTATTTTGCTACAACCATGAATATTTCCCCTTGTCTTTATTTAAATTTTCTTTTCCCTGTAGAAGTGCACTTATCTCTGGAACATTTTAATGAAACAAACACTTGGAACAAATATAAATACAATACACTTAGGACTATTAGAGATATTTTAAATTTTTATGAAAAAATGAGAGTAATATTGCTACTTCAAAAAGGACTGAAGTAATAAAAATAGATGTTAGTTATTTTTAAAGCAATATAAATTATTCAGCAGTTGTCTGAAAAATAATCACCAGGCTATTGAGTTCTGTGTTCAGTCGCTGAGTTTCAAAGAAATGTTTTGGTGGCATCATGCACTTTTCACTGAAGGTAAGAAAAGAATAAAAACTATGTTTACAATATTTTTGTTGGTGAGGTTTTTTGGTTATATTTTTGAATTTTGACATAGATGTTACCCAAATCTCAAGAAAGCCTGCTTTGTAAATGGATCCAACTTTTACCCTTAAAGATCACATCAAGAACAACATATTGGATAAATATTTTAAGTTTCAATTGTCTTATGTTTAAACACTCAAGATAGTTGTACAGGTTTATATGCAGCTACTCCACTAGGCCAAAATCAATTAGCAGGTAGAAATGAAAATATGCCTCAAAATAGCAATGGCAACTAGGGATATAGGTGCCCTGGGTACCCAGGTACTACTTCATCTGTCCCATTGGAGACACTGATTATTGATCATGACACTGTTTCTGCCAGTCTCAGAGCCAGTCAGAATCCTGTTCATCCTAGCTGTGCTTCCAACTGTTCCCTGACTGACATAATTTTAGTAATGCTGTTGTTAAGACAGAATGGTGAAAACACTGACTATAAAACTTTGAAATTCAGAGCAAACTTTGATATTCTACATTGATCTTTCAAAAGCATCTTGTTAAAAGAGTTTACATTGCTTTACAAAAGGCTTTCACTTAGCTTACTCATTATGGTTTTTACTACTACCCTGTGAAATAAACATAATTACTAATATTTTACAGATGATGAACATGAAGCTGAGTGTGAATTACCCAAACTCAGGTAATAGATTGCTCTTGAACCAAGTCTGGGGCTCATTCCACTCCCCAGATCATAGAGCACACTTCCTTGACAAATTATCTGATATGCTTCTAGACCTCAGAAAAACACATGGGAAGCCAGGGACCAATAGTTGGTATTTTGGGTGCTTCTGACTGCAGGTATAAGATGCAAGTAAAAATGCAAAAATAAGGAAAATGAGTATCTTGTATAAAACTAAGACACAAGATAGGGACCTTCCGGAGTAAATTTAGGATCTCAAAAATGTCTTTAAGAACAGAGATTCTTTCTAGTTTTCTACATTGTCATCAGCAGAGTGTTGGATGTCCTTGGGCTTGTTTTCTCAGAGGGCTGGATGGCTACAGGGACTCTAAGCATCAAATTGTCATACAAGTTTTTAAAAAGATTGTTCATCCTCTTTTTAAGAGTAAGGAAAATCTTTTCCAGAAGCATTCTAAGCAAAGAACCCTGCTCCCAACCCCACTTTGTTGGCCTTCATTATGCCATCCATCCATTCCTACAATAGTACCTGGTCTGTTGATTGATTTAAGCAGGCTTCGCATCCTTGGTACAGACTGAGGCTCCCGTAAAGCACATGGCCATCTGACACCAGAACCAAATTGGAGTTAACCCCCAAGATAATCAAAAGTGTGCCACACTGCTTTATACCAATGGTTCTTACTGAAGCCACTGCACTTGGGTTTTGTTACTGATTCTGCCATTGCCTACATATGAACTGAAGGGCTGGTCCATAACACCTTTTCTGACCCATGTGAAACGAGTACTGAGGACCGCTGTGCTAGGCCATAGTTCAGCTACTGGGAGCCTAGGTTGCTTGTCCTCCAGAGAAACAGGAGTAGGGGTGGGTCTCTGGACATCATACAAACAATGGATGTTTGGCCCAGTGACCAGGCCTTGGTCTTTTTAGTGCTACTGCCAAGGCTTCCAGCGGCCATTTGTCTCACGAGTCCATCTCCCACAGAGCTGTTATTACCAGTCAGGGATCCTCATCTACTTACTTCCTCTCAAGGTCCAGGCAACAGTGGGCCTGATGACTGGCCTCATCACTAGTGGCTCAACTGCTTTGTCTAACTTGAGAAGATAGGCTTTGATTAGTACAAATCAAAACATTTCTCAGGAGGTTGTGCTAAAAACCTTTCGAAGTTATTACTGTTCATTCTAAAGCATTCCTTAGCAAAATCCTTAAATGTTGAGATGACTTATAAGTCTCTGCCAAATGGAGAAATACATTACAGGAAAGGGAGATTGTCCTTTGCCTTTCCTGTCCTCTTAGGTAAGTTAATCATGGGCAGAACTTGAAAAATCCTCCAGTATGGTTCTATATAGTAGAGGACTGAGGAGGGTCTAGGGTACCATAGATATAAGACTGTCCAAAACCTCCAAAAGTGAAAATTACTTCAGCTTTTTACATTTGCATATACAAATACATAATCTCTAAGGAAAAAAGAAGCAGTAGCTCCATATATAAAGAGATGTCTGTAAACTATTCCCTCTTGTTCTAAGTTTTGTTCTCCCTGTATTTTTCTTGAGATTTTAGTTTATTGCTACTTCTGTCCTCTGGCTTATAGAAACATAAACACACACGACTTCTCCTTTGCAACAACCTAGGCTTAAGAAAATTCATTTTTGGCTAGTTGAAGCAATATTTCCTGGAGTACTTGGAGCAACTATTTCAAACTCAACTAGGATATTTATTTGAATAAAGATTTAGTGTGTCTCACCCCAGACTTACTAAATTAGAGTTTCAGGGGGTGGGTCTGAACTTCTGCACAGTCTAGATTCAACTTGGGTAACTACTGAGCTAAAGGAAAAAGGACACTGGTTGGACTTTTCTAAAATGAAATAATACCTGCCTCACCGATTGTTATGAAAACATCTATATGAAGCAATGGATGTCCAGTTGAAGCAATGGATGTACAGCAGTCAGTGCTTATCACCATGCCTGGCACAGTGTAGACACTCTACAAGCATTTGTGAACAAATGAATAACTGCATTTTGTGAGCAGCCCTACTCCCCCTCTAAGGCCAATCTCAAAATGTTTTCATGTTTAATAAATACATAAATCAACCCCAAAAGCATTGAAATGAACAAATATAGCCTTTGCTAAAGTTATTTTCCAGGGAAATAATGTAAGAGGGTTTGCATTACACAATGAGCTTCCTAAATATCCTTTACAAATACTCCCAAATTTCCACTCCCAGTGGCAGCTGCCACCACCACTTCTGCTCTTTCTCATGAGTATGCTGCTGCTGCTAAGTCACTTCAGTCGTGTCTGACTCTATGTGACACCATAGACAGTAGCCCACCAGGCTCCCCCATCCCTGGGATTCCCCAGGCAAGAACACTGGAGTGGGTTGCCATTTCCTTCTCCAGTGCATGAAAGTGAAAAGTGAAAGTGAAGTCACTCCAGTCGTGTCTGACTCTTCGCGACCCCATGGACTGCAGCCTATCAGGCTCCTCCATGGGATTTTCCAGGCAAGAGTATTGGAGTGGGGTGCCATTGCCTTCTCCGTCTCATGAGTATACCCTCCTGCGACTACCTTCTCTGCGTCTCGCCTCCATGGGCCAAGCTCAAGCTGCTTTCTCCCTTTCCAGAAGCCCATTAGAGGCCTGTCTATCCCTCAAAACATGTTTGTGCCCCCCTGTTACTCCTAACTGCATTTCCACCCATCAACCTGCTCAGCAAATCCAAGAACCTTCCCCAGTATTTACCCTCCATGGAATGTCAGGGGTGGAGGAGTGATGGGGAAGAAAGAGAAGTTTTAAATATTAATAATTTAATTATTTCCTCAGTCACTTAGGAGCTCATTAATGGGTAGTTTTTTATTTTTATATGTCACTGGAGATGGGGGTCTTCAATTTAACCGTACTCTGAAACAGGTGATTTTTTTGTTGTTGTGGTTCTGGACCAACTGAAATATCTATGTGAACTTAAAGGGTCCTCCAAACAAAATTGCACTGTTACAACCCCAGCAGGGGGTTGACAATAATAGGAATTTATGGCGTGCTAGGCAGTGGTTCCTAATGTCAGTCTTGTTCTTGCTTGAGTATTTGGCAGTGAAAGAAATTAATGAACAAACTAAATTCCCCCTAAGATTAGCAATGGTTCCTGAAAGCAAAGTTATTCCTGGGCTTTTGGGAAGGAAACCACATTGGCCAGAAGGAACTATACCATGAACTCTGCAAGTTATGTTTCAAATCACTTTCTTACATTTTGCTCAAGGAGAAAATATGAAAAGACCACTAGTTGGAAAGGAGAGATGATTTTCCTACCCATCTGTCAAGATATTGTATGACTGTCTCTGACTTATCCTAGGAGGTATAATATAACCATTCTAAAAAAAAAAATCTTAGGAAGTAAAGCTCCAGAGTTTAAAGAAAAAGGATTGAAAGCAGGATTTAAATTTGAACAATTGGGGAAACGCACATTAAACTATGAGAATGATTTGCTCCAAGGAATCCTGTGTGTCTGCTCTCCT
The DNA here is from genome assembly GCA_006410615.1 of Neotragus moschatus. Taxonomy (NCBI): domain Eukaryota; kingdom Metazoa; phylum Chordata; class Mammalia; order Artiodactyla; family Bovidae; genus Neotragus; species Neotragus moschatus. The sequence continues at coordinate 1,815,927 of SJYA01000936.1, read as the reverse complement.
TGTGTGTTACACTTCTGGCATCACATTTAGGTACTGGATTCCTGGCTTTTGCTCTCAGGCTTTTGGTGGAAGTGAACCATCTTTTCTAAGAAATGAGGACTGTGATGATTCACCAGCAAGCTTATCATACCACATATGAACTCCTGAGGAGATCTGACTTTCACCATCTGGCTTCTACTGTATACTGAGTGATTCTGGCCCAAACATTCATCTCTGAACCTCTATTTGCCTACTGAGAAGACAAGAATTATAGGTGTTCAACCACCTCACAGAGGTTGTTGTGAGGCTCACCTGAGATGATAAAGGGAAAAACACTTTGTAAGCAAGAAAGCAAGTTTGTAGCTTGTCCGTCCGGGCTCAGTCGCTAAGCTGTGTCCAGTTCTTTGCGACACCATGGACTGAAGCTTGTGCATTCCTCTGTCCATGGGGTTTCCCAGGCTAGAATACTGGAATGGGTTGCCATTTCCTTCTCCAAGCGATCTTCCAAACCCGGGGATCCAATCTGCCTCTCCCAAATTGCAAGCAGATTCCTTACCACTGAGCTGCCAGGGAAGCCCCTGTACTTCTTGACTAGGATCCTAGAAATTCTGCTTCACCATCAAAATGACATTGAACTCATGTGCAGTCTAAGAGTACCACCCCCTGCCCCCAAATCTTGGTAAACCACCTCAAAACAGTGTACCTTGTCTTGGAAAGCCAGGGTTTGAGCATGTTCAGGGAAACCTAGGCCAGATCTCAAGAGTGTCTGTCAGGCTCTCTGCTGAAATTTTCTTTCTGAGCCGACAGCACATGTCAGTGTGGGTGGGCTTCAGGTGGAGTTCCAAGTCAAAGCCAGGACTGAGATGTCTCAACAATGGTTTTTGATTAGAGATGTGTCTCCTTGTGTGTTATCGAGGGCAGCAGCTCTTGCCACCTCCAGCAGGATAAAGTCCGAGACCCACTTAAGGCTGCATCAGTTTCTCTGCCTCAGCCAACTTCTGTTGGGAAGAGGTGTCTAACTCCCTTGTCCTAAGTAGCTCTCAGGACACACCAAGCAGTTAGTTACGACGCTGTAATGGAGAGTCCTGAAGGGAAAGTATTAGTTTTAGGCTGGTTGATGCAGAGCTTTGGTGTTTTTTCCGCTGTTCCTTCCCTCCACTACAAGACCAACTGTGACCAAGGAACCCTAGGGTCCTATGGGCGGGGAGCGAACCAGCGTACTCCGCATATGATAAGAGGCTGACAAGTGATCCCCAAATAAAATCTTGCTTCTGGATTTACCCAACTGTCTCAGGACGCCAAACAGCTTCTTTGGCGATGTGAAAGTTGGACCATAAAGAAAGCTGAGCGCTGAAGAACTGGTGCTTTGAAACTGTGGTGCTGGAGAAGACTTGAGAGTCCCTGGGACTTCAAGGAGATCAAACCAGCCAATCCTTAAGGAAATCAACCCTGAATATTCATTGGAAAGACTGATGATCGAGCTCCAATACTTTGTCTACTTAATGCGACGAGCCAACTCATTGGAAAAGACCCTGATGCTGGGAAAGATTGAGGACAGGAGAAGGGGACGACAGAGGATGAGATTGTTGGATGGCATCACTGACTCAATGGACATGGGTTTGAGCAAGCTCCGGGAGTTGGTGACGGACAAGGAAGCCTGGTGTGCTGCAGTCCATGGGGTCGCAAAGGGTCGGACATGACTTAGAAAATGAACAACAATCTCCCCCCACTCTAGCCCCCACACACAAGGGGAACAACTCCACACTGCAGAACACCAGACAACGAATTTGGAAGTGAAGGGGGAAACCTGCTTTAGACAGGCACGTTTCCAGCGAGGCTCCAGGCGCTGCTCTGCCGGCCTCCCCGCACTTCGCTTCTCTCCGCCGGGGTCGGCGGGCGGGGCTGCCGTGACTCCGCCCCGCGCGGTCCCTTTCTCCCTCCCCCGGCCCGGCAGCGACTAGACCCCCGGGCGGGCGAGCCCCCAGCCGCAAGCTCCTAGACCCCGAGCTGCAGTGGGGCCACCGCTGCACCGGGCAGAGCCCCGCGGGTGCCTGCGCCCTGCCCCGGGGCGGCCGCCTGGGCCGGCTCAGCGCTGGCCCGGGGCTCTCCATGCTGCGGGCCCCGGGGCTGCGGAGCCGGCCGGGTGGCTCCTGCGATGGCGACGGAAGCGGAGGCGGCGGCGAGAGGTGAGGTTGCGGGCGGGGAGCTCCGGCTGCGGGAGCCGCAACCGGGCCGGCCTGGAGCGAGCGGCCGGTGCGCGAGGCCAGGTGGACGCACTTTGCCGGGGGCTCTTCTCCGACCCTGCATCACCTTGGCGGCCTCGGGGGCGGAGTCGTCCCTTGCGGCACAGGTGCGGCTCGGCGCCCCGAGCATCCTCGCCCGGAGCGGAAGGTGGGGGGTGACGCCCGCCATCGTCGCCGGCTTTCGAATTGCCCGCAGCCCCATTTCGGGGCCCCGGGGTCGGACGTTTCTGCGAAGATGAGCTGGCGAGGGACAGTCCACCCAGCGACCGCGAGTAGCCTCCCCCAGCCTACCGCTGGGCGCCCACTTCTCAGTCGGCAAAGACTGCTGCGCAGACTTCTTAGATTTCGTTTTTCCCCTTTATAAACCATTTTGCATTAGCCGTTGAAGGAGCTCGGGCTCTGCGATCCTATCCCCTCTGAACTGGAAATTCTCATTTCTATTCCATTCTTTAAAACCTGCTCAGCGGTGGATCCGGTAGGCGAGAGCGGGGAGGCAGGTCCCCCACATTTCTTACTCTTGAAAACCACAGATTGCACCGCAACAGTCCTCTCTCAGCGAGAGGTGGCTCTTGTGCCATTTCCGCACTAGGAAAGTCATCCGTGGAATTTGTTTCGTTTTATATTATTTTGGAGTTTTTGTGAATTGAGTTGGAAGCGTTGCTACGTCTTTTTCCTCTCTCTCGTGTTCTCTGGCGACATTCTCTGGTCTCTCCCATAGGACTACTCATAATTACGAACTCATCATAAAATATTTGTTACTTAAGATGGACAGGAGGCAGGAAAAAAAAAACATGTAAATAACTAAAAGACTGGCAGAGAGAAGTTCAGGGAAGCAGTTTGTTAAATCTCTCCTTTCCTTTTAGAATATTGTGATGCGTTTAGATTCTTCCGGGAAATACAGCAATGAGAAGAGGTCTTTTGAAAATCTAATAGGGGATTTAGATCATGGGGAGGTTTCTAAAATTCTGTCATTTGAATATTTGAAATCTTTCTGGTCTATATGAAGATGTGAGAAGGCACTGGTTTGAAAAGAGAAGGTAGTATTCATTTTAAGCCCAGAAATCCTGTTTTGGCTGTGACTGAACTCTGCCCTTTACTATGACACCTGGGTTAAGTTACTTAGCATTACTCTCTTCCTAAAGTGGAGATGATTTTAGTATCTGTCTTATAGGATTGTTAGAATTAAATGAGATATAAACATATATTTTTTCATTTGGATATGCTTTTATTACTGATAAAATTTAGTGTAGAGATTACAAGAGTCATTTTGGACAAAAGTTTTGCTCTAAGTTTTTGTAATAGTTTCAGCTCCTTGTTGTTCACCATTTCTCCCTAAAAAGTCTTGTCCACGTTTGTTTCTCTGCTTTTTTTTTTTTTTTTTTCCTAAGAAGAGCCTGGAGAGAAGCATCAGTGTTTCACATCCCTGTGATTTTGACTGATTTTTACCTCCCTTTTCCCTTCCTCTTTTTTTCTCCTGGCATTTACTGTGCCATGTTGGGCCATTGATGTCTGCGGACACTGGGTGTCTACATAAATGCCCACCCTCCCTGGAATCTGCATCCTTGTTTCTGATACCCTATTTAAGCTCTAGACAGGGGATNCTGTGATTTTGACTGATTTTTACCTCCCTTTTCCCTTCCTCTTTTTTTCTCCTGGCATTTACTGTGCCATGTTGGGCCATTGATGTCTGCGGACACTGGGTGTCTACATAAATGCCCACCCTCCCTGGAATCTGCATCCTTGTTTCTGATACCCTATTTAAGCTCTAGACAGGGGATAGCTGTTAATGACATGCTTTGGCACAAATGGTGATGTCTCACTCAGTGTGTCTGAAACAGAGCCTGTCATCTCCCTCCTCATCCCAAGTGGCTCTTCCTCCTGCCTTAGTTGTGGTCCTCTCCTTTAATCCAGAAGTCTGAGTGTCTGTTTTACTTCCCCCTCTTCTATATCCCCTAGGGTGACTACACAGACCTTAATTCTGTCCCATCTTCTCTACACTGTCATTGCTGGAGGTCACACTCTGATCATACCTTATTTGGATGGCTGCTTCACTTCCTGCCTTTGACTGGGTGTCCTGAACACCCACCTTCTGTTCTGGTACCAGGGCACTATCCTATCCCTCCTTTGATAGGAACTTCAATAGTTCTCCATTCCTATGTGAAAAAAGTTCAAGGTTCTCAACCCACTATTCGAGTCTTTCGGGCATCTGCCCAGCCTTTGCAGCCTCATCCTGAGTCCTACCTCTTCATCTTCCAGAGCTCCCTGTCTCCAAGCCTGTGTTCCTGTTTGAGAGCTCCTTGGACCGTTGCCCCTTTGCCTTGGCTCTATAGTCTCCTCTGCCCCAAGCACCCTTCTTTTAGCAACTGGCCCTCATGACCAATATACCCCTCTCCTTCACTGGGCTAACTACTTTTCTTGAAGATGTTTTTAAAGATATACTATCCTTTAGGAAACATCTTACACCCTCCTCTACTAGCCAGAATATAGTTGAGGTGACTTTCAGTTCAGTTCAGTCCAGTTCATTCGCTCAGTCGTGTCTGACTCTTTGTGACCCCATGAATCACAGCACGCCAGGCCTCTGTGTCCATCACCAACTCCTGGAGTTCACTCAGACTCACATCCATCGAGTCAGTGTTGCCATCCAGCCATCTCATCCTCGGTCGTCCCCNTTTCTAAGGCCCACTTGACTTTGCATTCCAGCATGTCTGGCTCTAGGTGAGTGATCACACCATCGTGATTATCTAGGTCGTGAAGACCTTTTTTGTACAGTTCTTCTATGTATTCTTGCCACCTCTTCTTAATATCTTCTGCTCCTGTTAGGTCCATACCATTTCTGTCGTTTATTGAGCCCATCTTGAGAGACTTAAAAAAGAATTGTTCTATGTACATGAAAGTCTAACTAGGGAGTAGAGTGGCTCGCTCTATGAAGTTATCCAGGGGCTGTGTTCCTTCTTTGTTTTTAAAACATTTTTATTGGCATACAGTTGCTTCACAATGCTGTGTTTGTTTCTGCTGTGCAGCAAACGTGAATCAGTTACATATATGCATATATCCACTCTTTTTTAGATTTCCTTCCCATTTAGGTCACCACAGAACACTGAGTAGAGTTCCCTGTGCTATATAGTAGGTTCTCATTAGTTATCTGTTTTACACATAGTAGTGCATGTATGTCAGTCCCAGTCTCCCAAATACATTCCACTCTGCTTTGGGCTTCCCAGGTGGCACTAGTGGTAAAGAAACCACGTGCCAGTGCAGGAGACGTAAGAGATTTGAGTTCAATCCCTGGGTCAGGAAAATTCCCTGGAGAAGGGCATGGCAGTCCACTCCAGTACACTTCCCTGGAGAATCCCATGGACAGAGGAGCCCGGTGGGCTACAGTCCATAGGGTCCCGAAGAGTCAGACACGTCTGAAGCAACTTAGCACACACCCCTTTGGCAACCATGAGTTTGTTCTCTACATCTGTGACTCTTTCCTTTGCAAATAAGTTCATCTGAGATATAAATGTGTGTATATATATGTGTATATATATATTTATAAAGTGCTTAGCACAGTTCTTGGGAAATAGTCAGTACTCCATAAATATTAGCTTAATATAGTTGTTATTCATTTACAGCTTCAATTTGCTTTCTGAAAACGAATCTCGTGTCTATTAAGAAAGTATTGTTGCACTCAAGTTAAACTTGGCCAAATATTTGGGCTTTTCTGAAAAAGGGAGGTATGAAAATACACCTGCTAATTCAAAATATGGCTTATACCAGGTAAGTCTTTATGACAAGTTTTTGGACAAAGAGTTTATTGCTATTTAGCTGCATACCATATGTTAACTTGGGGATGATCAAAATTAATCTTTATTTGGTAAGAGGAACAAAGTCTCCACAGGGCCTCAGAGGGCCAGTGTTTATTAAGCTCCTATTATGTACTAGGCATTTCTTGGCCTCATAGCAGCCCTGTGTTGTGGGTGATACTATCTCCCTTTCATCGATGAGGTGAAAAAACTGAAGCTGTAGCCAGAAATTGACAAACAAACCTGAAGTTAAACTCTATGGCTCCTGGTTGGGCTGGTCTTCTTTCTTTCCTGTCTGCTTGGATGGTTAATGGGCAGTGTGCTCACTGCCAGACACTCTCTTTGTCTAAAGAAGGAGAATTATTGTTGCAACTTTTCCCATTCCTGGAGGAAAAAAACAAAACAGGTCTCTATATCAGAATCCAGGGCCATGGGTTTTTTCCCCCCTGGCACAAAATCCCGCCATATTCCTTTTTCCTAGGCAGATTGACATTCAGGCCTTCACAATAAAATGAAAATCAGGGAATTCTCTGGTGGGTTAGTGGTTAGGGCTCTGCTTCCATTGCAGGGGGCTTGGGTTCAATCCCTGGTCTGGGAACTAAGATCCCACATGCTATGCAGTGCAGCCCAAAGGGGGAAAAAAAATCTAATAATGGTGATATGGAAAAAAATCCCCATGGTTTGACTACACTGCTGAAAAAATTGAGGGAGCTGGTTTTGAAGATGGCCACCAAAAATCAGCTGGTACCAAACATGATTGCCTGCTCACTTGTTTTTGATGGGTTGATGGTAAACAACAAAATTAAGCAAGCTGCCATGCCAAGTGACTGGCACTTTCTGGTAAATGATTCCAGAATCTTTGGAGTTAGGGAGCAGGCATTCTCGGGAGAGCAGCACATGTCCCAATCTGCTGATTGCAGATTTGGTCTTGGGTCTAGGCATCCAAGGGGCAACTTTCTCACCTTCCCTTCCCCCACTTTTCACCATCCCGTTTTCACCTGTGATGGTCTCATACCCAACCCTTGTGAGGGGTAGTTCTGCAATTATGTAGTGGCTTAAACTCATTTTTGTGACTCAGATATTGAAAGTCACGTCCTAGTCCACTGTGCGTAAACTACTCCTCTTGTCCTAGTCCTTCAGTCTGATGTGCGTTATCAAGATAAACCAAGATGGCTAAAAATGACTTTTGACATGTTTTAGGGGGAGGAAAGCAAGGGGAAAAGAGAGAAGGAGGAGGAGTGAGAGAGGAGGAAAGAGGGAAAGAGCTGTGGAGGAACGGAGAAACACTGAAGACCGGGCGTGGAGAGGGTGGAGAAGGGGAGTGGAGAGGAACTGAGCCCTGGTGGAGGGTCGGGGGAGGGCCGAGGAGGGATGGAGGTGAGGAGAGATACAGGCGAGAAGGAAGGGTAGGGACTGCCACGCATTAGAATTTGACTCCAGGAAAAAAAGAAATCTAATGTTTCAAATACACGGGAAAGCCAAAATATTAGTAAACAGTGATTTCAGTATACTTTTTTCCTTGTAGAAAGACTTCTCGATTCTGAAAAGCGTGATCTGGACTTCCCTCATGGTACAGTGGATAAGAATCCGCCTGCCAGTGCAGGAGACATGGATTCAGTCCTTGGTCTGAGAAGATTCCACTTGCCACAGAGCAATTAAAGCCTGTGAGCCACAGCTACCGAGCCTGAGCTCTCGGGCTCACAAGCCACAACTACTGAAGCCTGTGCACCCTAGAGCCTGCGCCCTGCAACGAGGGAAGTTTCCACAGTGAGAACCTCACACATCACAATGAAGGGTAGCCCCCGTGCTCCACAACTAGAAAAAGCCCAGACAAAACAACAAAGAACAGCCAGCATAGACAAAAGAAAAGAAAAAGAAAAAGCATGATCTCTTTCTGTGTGGGAAACATTAATTAGAGCGTCCTTTTGAAATCTTCCTTTACATCATGTTCAGGATATCATAAACGAGTTAATAAGATGCCATTCAATAGCCCCAGTTTCAGTTGCCTTGGGCTGAAAACCTCGGTGCCTGGCATCTGGATGGTGAGTCAGCATCAGCACCACCAGGGTCTCAGTGAGCCAGCAAGAGGCAAGTGTCTCATCTACCCAGCCCCCAGTTTTTAAACTTAAAATACTTTGAAACTAATTAAAATATTTAAATCAGGCTAGGTATATAATATTAAAATTCTCATTTGAAAATACTTACTTGGTGGTGGGGGTGATCGGAAATTTGTCATCTATCTCAGTAAATTTCTGGGATTTCGTTTCTCTTTAATCTTATGATTTAAATCTCTAGATAGTATCTTTACAGAAAGAGAGAAACAAAGAAGACTGAAGGAAAAGGAAATATAGAGAGAATCCTTCTTCCACTCAACCTGGTTTGCATTATAGTGACGTGAAAATGAAAGTTGCTCAGTCCTGTCCGACTCTGCGACCCCATGGACTATACAGGCCATGGAATTCTCCAGGCCAGAGTACTGGAGTGGGTAGCCATTCCTAGCCGTTCCCTTCTCCACGGGATCTTCCCAACCCAGGTCTCCTACATTGTAGGCGGATTCTTGACCAGCTGAGCCACAAGGGAAGCCCAGGTTTGCATTATAGGAGATTTACAATTGAGGGTCAAGATGATTGCTGTAAAACAGCAATTCCCAATACATTCCAAATGTTTTACTTACAATATTTTATTGAATTTTTAAATGCTATTTTTAAATTATTTATTTATTTATTTATTGGCCCTACTGCACAGCATGTGGGATCTTGTTCCTGGATGAGGGACTGAATTCAGGCCCCCTACAGTGGAAGCCCAGAGTCTTCACCACTGGACTGCAAGGGAAGTCCCATTAATTTTTTTACTTAGAAAAGAAACACACTTTGCCCTCTGTTCCAAGCATAGCACAGGGGAAGTGGAGGACCATCCCTGGCTTTCCTTCTCGGCACATGTCCACCGCTTCTCCTTTACATGCCCTAGGCAGTTATGTGAGGGAGTCTGCCTTCCCGTGTATGGTCCAGGCCTCTCCTCAGGCTGTTGGCTGCTCCTAGACTGCCCTGTCCTCCCTCCAGATGGGCCTGTAGGGGGTCTCCTGTAGTTTTGAAGGCCGAGGTCAGGTGTCGCTGTGTTTCTTCTACCCCTGGAACAGAAGAGCTGCTGCAGGAAAATGCATGAACTTTGGACCCAGTGGGAGTATGTGTGTGTGCGTGCTCAGACGTGTCCAACTCTTTGCAACCCCGTGGGCTGTGGCCCACCAGACTCTTCTGTGCGTGGAATTTTCCAGGCAGGAACGCTGGAGTGGGTTTCCATTGCCTACTCCAGGAGTGGGAGTGTGGGTGCCAGTTAATATACTATCTCTGTGACCTTAACCAAATTATTTAACTTCTCTGAGCCCCAATTTCCTCATCTATAACATGGGGGTAAAAAATTACCTAACTCGAAGAGTCATGTGACAATTAAATGAGACGATTCCAAGCTAGTGAAATCTGACCTTCAACGGATGAGTTTCCTTCTCCTCATGAACCCTTCCCAGAACTTCTCCTACCCGCTGATGGAAATGATTCTTCCCTTCTTTTTCCTCACTGTAGTTTTTGGCGTGCCTACGAGAGCCCTGTGCCCACTTGCCATGGCTTGTTTAGGTACGTATCTTGGCTCCATCCTTGGGTTGCACATCCCTAAGAGAGCAGGGTAGGGCCTGGCTCATCTTTACAGTCTTCACCTCCTTGCACTTATTAAATACCTAACCAAGCTTTTTGATTGTAAGTGACTGTTGGTTTGAGGTGCTGACAGGGCTGGTTTATTCATAAAGCATATTGCTGTTCTAGGCAAACAGAGAGAAAGAAACGGATAAAACAAGCAGAAGGATTAAAGAGCTTATAAAAGGAGAGATGAAAAACGGCCAAAATATGTGTTGTAAAGACAGAATCTAGCACAATCTATGGTTTAACTGCTAGGAATGAGCCTCCCCACCCACGTTTGGGAAGAATTATATCCAGTTTGTGGGGGAGTTGGCTTTCAGGGAAGGGGTCAAGTTTATTATTGAAGGGTAGATAACTTGTGGAGGCAGCAAAGAGGGTCATCGACAACAGAGGTTAGACGTGTATATGGAAAATCATCAGTGATGTGCTTGGAAGAGCTGGTGCTGGTCTGGCTGGGAAAAGTAGGAACGGAAGAACTGACCTGTCCTTGCCTTGTGAATGACCCCCAGCACTGCCCTCCCACCTGTGATGCGGAAGGACAGCTAATGAGGAAAACCTGAGTTACAGGCTCTGGAAGGAAAGATCCGTGCATCTTCTTTTTGGTCCCTGGCCAAAGAGACCAGTTGTATCACCCTGAAATGTTACTTGCAGCGTATTTCCGACCAGAAGGAAGAACACCAGAGGTCCTGGCTCCTGCCAGAGGATTAGGTATATGGTCTTAGCTTTCCCTCCAGGTGCATCTGGGCCACTACTTTCGCCCATCCTCTCTTCTCTGAAAAAAAGTAGCTGCTTCTATCTTTAAATCCATTTCACATTCCTTCTTCTTAAAACCATCACTAGTGCTGTCTCGTTCATTCCTATTGCAGCCTGCTGGGAAGCAGGTTTCTGGACTTCCATCCCCTGTCCAGTGTAATGGCCACTGATGTCCTCCTCTTACGGACATGTGCTCCAGGCCTCCTTGCAGACCTTTCCTATGCAGCCCCAGGGTGCAGGACTGAACAGAACTATCAGCCTTGGCTTCCAAAACAATCAGTGAAGGTTTATAAACCAAAAGGACTCCATTGCCATGCATGTCTGAACACAGTCCTGAAAGAGCACTCTTGCAAATGCCTGTGTGTGATAACATCAGAAGATGTTTGTTGATTCAGACTCAGTGCAGAGGATCTCTGGCACAGAAGTTACTCAAAAGCAGAAACACTGATGTACATCAAAATACCTTTACATCTTCTCTTCTTAGGAGAGGAGAAGAGAGGGAGAAGAGATTGTCGTTGAGCCTGGATGGTACAGAAGTATAGGTACTTTATAGACAGACTGTAAAAAAGAGATCAGTGTACGATGGGCCGACTTGAAATTGAACACTTTACACAACAGAGATCAGTATATGTTTAAAATGAATAGAAGATTGTGACGATTAGTAATTGTTTTGTCAAAATCTAGAAAACAGTTTTGATTGAAAAATCGAACACAGTTGCCAGCTTTACGTTTATTTCTCTCCTCAACCTCCTGGGTAGAGAAATGGATTTCCTCTCTGACTTACATGGTACCCAAAGGTAGGCCATGCTCACACTACTGTGAAGACAACAATATGGCCTTCTAAGGAGGCCATCTCTTCTCTAATGAGTCATCCAGGCAACAACACTGACCTAGAAAAGAGAGACCAAACCCAATTTCCCATGCATCCTGGGGCTAGTGGCTTCTTTAGGACAATTCTCTTTTCTTTACCTTTCAACTTGAGTTCAACTAGCACGTTTGGCCTGTCTGTTCCTTTCAGCAGTAACCATTGCTACTTCTGGGTACATGTGGGTCACAAACCATGCAGCCTGATCTTAGAAGAACATTCGAATTCACACCTCAACTTTCAGAAGACATCTAGGACAAATTCTTTATCAAGAGGTTTTAAGTAATTTTTAGTTAGCTGTGTTTTAGAAGAGCCTGAAGGCAGCTTTGGATTCTGATCATCATTGTTGTAACTATGGTATGTTAATACATAAATAATATTAAAGTCATTAATGGCAAGAAATGGCAACCCACTCCAGTATTCTTGCCTGGAAAATCCCATGGACTGAGGAGCCTGGTGGGCTACAGTCCATGGGGTTGCAAAGAGTAGAATACTCTTTCTTTCACTTTAAACTCATACTGTGTTTCAGTTTGTAGAGCCTTAGCATTTTTTTATTGCAAAGTCAGTGCTTCTCCTCTTACCCCTTTAAAGGGTCTTTCTTCTTTCTAGAATAATCACCACTGGGTGAAAAGATATGAAAATACTTTTGTGAACACTGATGAATTCTTTTTCTCAGAGTTAACTGAGGGTGTTTTATTTTGTCCACGCGTTAGAGGTGAGGAACCATGATATCTTTTGTAGGTTCTGTATCGAATCTGACATATCAAGTCATGCCTGACTAGTATTGATCACGACGATAGTCTATATCATGTTTTTTGTGTACTTATAACCTGCAAGAATTGTATTTGCCTGTGTAACAGTGATGCAGGTATAGCTCATCAAAATTGCTTCTGTGCCTTTTGGAGAAACTTGCCGATGTTGAAAATGCTGAACCCTGCATTCCTCTTATTCTTGAGGATCAGTCCTGGACCAAGTTAGGGGAATTTTCTGTTTCGGTGTTGAACAAATTCTGATGAGCTGCTTTTTCTTGCTCTTGCCCATCCCTGGATTAGGTTATAATGCCTATGAAAGGTTGGCCTTTTCTGGAATAGTCATCACCAGGGTAGCATTGTTAGGTGCTTATATCACTCTGATTACATTCTGCAGCACAACTGAATGGTTTCCCACGACTCTGATTTACTTACAGTCATCATGGGTATTTCTGTTCCTCTTTGCCCCATTTCAAAAGCTTAGCATGGATGATTTTCACCTTTTGGTTCTTCTAAATAGTTAATAATTCTTAACATTTACTATGTGCTAGTTGTCTAAATGCTTTACATGGTATAATTCACAAATCTTCAGCAAACCTATAAAGTAGGTACTATTATTGTCTCATGTTTCTTTTGTTAAGATTATTTTTAATTGGAGGGTAATTGCTTTACAATATTATGTTGTTTCTTCCATACGTCAGCATGCATCAGCTATAGGTATACATACGCTTCCTCCCTCTTAAACCTTCCTCCCACCTCCCACCTCATCCCACCCCTCTAGGTTGTCACCGAGCACAGTAATTGACTTCCCTGCATCATACAGCAAATTCCCACCGGGCATCTATTTTATGCATGGTTATGTACATATTTCTTGGCTGCACAGCATGGCATGTGGGATCTTAGTTTCCCAACCTGGGATGGAACCTGTGCTCCTTGCACTGGAAGCATGGAGTTGTAACCCTTGGACTGCCAAGGAAGTCCCTGTTGCATATTTCTCATTAAGAAATTGAGACACAGAGATTTTAAGTACCTTCCCCAAGGTAAAGTATCCATAGTAAGTAGCTGAACCAGGATCAGAACCCAAACAGACTGGCCTCCAGAGCTTTTATCCTTGTCTGCCATGCCTGCTAGACCTCTGGGAAAGTGAACCTGTTAGTCGCTCAGTCGTGTCCAATTCTATGTGAGCCCATGGAGTGTAGCCAACCAGGCTCCTCTGTCCATGGAATTCTCCAGGCAAGAATACTGGAGTGAATTGCCATTTCTTCCTCCAGGGGATCTTCCCAACCCAGGGATCGAACCCAAGTCTCCTGCACTGCAGGTGGATTCTTTACTGTCTGAGTCACCAGGGAAGCCTATAGACCTCTGGAGGAGGTGCCATTTCTGCGATGTGCTGATGTCTAAAACTGAACTTATTTGAGGAGGGAGTGTGGCATATTGGCCTTTTTTGGCTTTAAGAAAATCTGAGCTCTCTCATCTTATAATTATGTCATCTTTGGCATGTGTGTCAGTCAGGGCTCAACCAGAGGAACAGAACCAACAGGGGATATGTATAGTGAGAGATTTATTACAAGGAAGTGGCTTATGCAAATATGAGGTCAGGCCACAGGACTGGAGTTCGTAGGGCCTGCCATCAGGAAAGGTGGGCTAGAGCTCTCAGGCACAGGCTGAGGCAGCTATCCATGGGTGGAGTTTCTTCTTCTTTAGGGAAACCTGGTGGGGAAGAATTCCCCAGGAATGCAGGATACCCAGGTTCAATCCCTGGGTCTGGAGGAACCCCTGGAGAAAGGAATGGCAAGCTACGCCAGTATTCTTACCTGGAGAATTCCATGGACAGAGAAGCCTGACGGCTACAGTCTATGGCGTGGCAGAGATGGACACAACTTAGTGACTAACACTTTCCCTTTTGCTTTCACTTTCAGCTGTGTTTTTAAGGCTTTCAGCTGATTAAATCAGATCTACTCACATTGTCTAGGATAACTCTAAATCAAGGGTCCCTAACCCCTGGGCTGTGGACCGGTACTGGTCCCAGGCCTCACAGCAGAAGGTGAGGTAGGGTGAGCAAGTAAAGCTTCACCTGCTGCTTCACCCCATCAATTACATTACTGCCTAAACCATGCCCGCCCCTCTGTACATGGAAAAATTGTCTTCCATGAAACTGGCTCCTGGTGTTAAAAAGGCTGGGGACTACTGCTCTAGATAACCCTCACTCTGACTCTAACCCTGACCCTAATCTAGGACCGTTTCCCCTGTTAAGGACAACTGATTATGGAATTTAATCACAGCTACAAACTACAGCAGCACTTAGATTCATATCTAGCTGAGAACCTGAGGACTGTAGCCAGCCAGGCTGACACAAAGACCATCACAGCAAGTGACTTCATTTCCGTGAACCTGTTTCCTCACATGGTACACCCTCACCATAGGGCTGTTATGAGGACTGTGCAAAATTAGGTATAAAAAGTTTATTGCCTGGTGTGTAAGGATTCAGTGCAAGATTACTCATTTGCGGTGGAGTGGAAGGGGGGGTAGTGACAGCAGCAGCCGCTGTGGTCCCACTAGTGACGTCATCCCCCCTTTTGCCTCTCCTCTTCAGTCTGGTTCACTGCAGTGGTTGCTGCCTGATTGACATTCCTGCCTAAAATCTCTTCTTATCCATCTTTGTTTTTTTTTTTTCTGAAGACCATATTGGAGGCTTAAAGGAGCTCTCTACTCTCCATCTTTGAAAAAATGTCTTCCTGAAATCCATAGCCACTGTGTTTATAGCATTCCTCAACATTTTGGGGCAATGGTGTAACTCCCCTTGCTTGCTTAAAGCTTGTGGAAGGGAGGATTTCCTCTCCCAGTGGCACTGTTTTAGTTTTTTTAAAAAAGAATTCTGCAGTGGTTGAGTGGGAAATGAATGAGAACTCTTTCTCCAAAAGAGGCTATTGTATTTAAGGACTGCTTTGTTTTTTTAATTTAGTGATTTATTTATTTTGGCAGCGCTGGGTCTTCGTTGCTGTGCTCTGGCCTTCTCGAGTCATGGCAATGGTGTGGTGTGTGGGCTTCTCGTTGCAGTGGCTTCTTTTGTTGCAGGGCACAGGCTCTAGAGCACACAGGCTTCAATAGTTGTGGCTCACAGTCTTAGCTGCCCCAAGACATGTGGGATCCTCTCTGACTAGGAATTGAACCCATGTCCCCTGCATTGGCAGGCGGGTTCTTACCCACTGGACCAGGAAAGTCCCTGTTGCTGTTTCTTTTATTGAAACTGTAGTGTAACACACAGCTGGCGTCTTGTTTCTGAACCTCAGTTTCCTCCACTGTAAGGTGAATCAATTGGACAGGATGGTTTCTTTTGTTCCTTTTCCCTCCTCTTAACCTTTTGTTACAAATTAAGAAAATCAGATATATCTACATTTTAGGGTTTTCTCCAAATGTTTTATAATAATTTTTATTTTTGTGAACAAAAAGTTTTTCCCTCAGATCAAAAAAGAACCTTAAAAGGCAGTACTTTGTTATAATTGAATCAAATAGTACATAAAGAATTAGCCAAGAGAATTTTCCACTTCCCCACTCCACCAGATGAGAAACAACACTTTAAGGAATGAACTTAGGAACTGTGAAAGTCTATAGGAATAACATCTTTGGCATTGAATGTCATCCAGAAAGTGAGTGGGCTACATACCTTAACACTTTAAGATCATGTACCAGATTTTATTCACTGACATTCATAAATGATACCTTTCCCCAATAGTTTGTCTTTTTTCTCCATTTCACTGTACCACCAGCAGCACTCAAGCTGGTTAATACCAGTAGAACCCCAGGATACACAGGAGGACTGATTAAACTTCCAATTCCATGAGGAGGAAGTCTGGTCACCATGTATTCCCAGCCTCTAGAGCATGGTGTCCGCTTTGTAGTAGCTGGGTGAATGTGTACTGATGGCGTGAGATGCAGATGTCTTGGGATCACAGCTGACAGGTTCTGCTCATCAGGTGACTGGCCCAGGAGGGACTAGACTAGCTCTTCTCCTTCCAAGCCCTTTCTACCCGCTCTACCTACTGTGCTGCAAACTGGAGAACTGGTTTTTGGGTTCATTCTAAGGTTTGGAAGCTCTAAAGCTTCTATCCCTCTATATCCTGCTTCTCGCATTCACACCCATGCAATTGGTTTGTGTTCCACCCTGAGTGCTGCACCCTCATGATCAGATATGGAGAACCTTGCAGGAAATCCAGGATGCCTTCTTATATTAAAGCCATTTTTAGTACCTAGTCTGATGGGAATGGTATAAGCAAATTCACGTCTCACCTCACACGTGCTCTGGAATATAAATGCCTTCTGTGCAGAGCAGGTCTGGGAGAGCCTCGGCCCCTCCTTCCTAGTTGGAGAGATTTGTCATGTAGGAAACCAGATTCCCCTTTGGCCCATTTTAAGCCAGAAGGCTCAAGATAGCCCATGCAATGGACACAACTTAATCCCCACAGCTCCCTGACACCCTTGCGTTGTTCACTATCCTACTCCCAGACTGCTTCTCCACCTCAAAGTGGATCCTTTCTCCTATTTGCTGAGTGGTTGTCCGAGCCCACTGTAGCATTCCTATCTCTTCCCTAGTGCCAACCTTGTGCTCACCTCTGTGACTCTGACTTGGGTCTCACTTTGCCTACGCTGTATTTGGACACAGCGAATAACTCCCTCCTCTCCCCCTCCCTTTTTCTTGTTCAACACACCAGCCAGACATTTGGAAAATGTAAATGTCATGCTGGTCACTTTTGCAGATGGCATATTTTGAGGAGGCTTAGTCAATCTGGTAGATAGAATCTGAATCCAAAAAGATGTTGATCGGGTGATATCAAAGATGAAACTTAGCCAAAAAAGGGCCAGCATCTAAGTGTAAAACAAAATGTACGTCTTTAAAATGATAAAGATGTGACTTAACAACAGCCCATAGAAAAGACAAGTTTAGCTTTACTCCAAAAAAGCCCTGTTGGGAGTCAGGAGCCCCTCCTACATCAATGTGTGGCTGTATGATAAAGGGCAAGGAACTGAATCAACTATGAGACTCTGTTTCTTTCTTGGAGAAAGAGGGAGCTATACTGGATCATCTCTCATGTCAGTTACAGTTCTAAAGTTACATAAACAAATGAATCAACAGTTTAAAGCAAAGGCCCAATATGTAAACTAAAAGTTAATGCAGTCTTATAAATAGTGAGAGTATAATCAGAACCTTATCCATCAAAGTTCTGTTCTCCTTTCTGTGGACTAGACAGCTCTTGGATGTTGAATACCAATCACACCACATGTCAAAGTATTTTTAACCAAAGTATATTCAGAAGAGAGCTAGCTAGTGATAAGGCAACCTATGAGTAATGTTTGAAAGGATCACATGGTTTGGTTAGATGAGAGAAGGATTTAGGACAAAAGTGTCTATATTATGGTTAGCCATCAAAGCTGGAAGAGTTCTATGCTCTATACACTTGGAGAAGGAAATGGCAAGCCATGCCCAGTATTCTTGCCTGAAGAATCCCATGGGCAGAGAAGCCTGGCTACAGCCTTGTATACATGGGGTCACAAGAGTTGGACACGACTTAGTGACTAAAACAACCAACCATTCTCCATACAAATTGTCAAAGCTGCCACCTCCTTCCTGAAGCCTTTACAGAGTGCTGTGACCCAGATTTCTCGAAAAAATACTTTCCAGTCTACCTTGCATTTGGGTTATGTCTATACTTACTGGGCTTCCCAGGTAGCACTAGTGGTAAAGAACCTGCATGCCAATGAAGCGGACACATAACAGATGTGGGTTCAGTCCTTGGGTTGGGAAGATCCCCTGGAGGAGAGCATAGCAATCCACTCCAGTATTCTTGCCTGGAGAATCCCATGGACAGAAGAACCTGGCGGGATACAATCCTAAGGGTCGCAAAGAGTCAGACGTGACTGAAGTGACTTAGCATGCATATTCTTATCTGGCTGAACTCTTTGAGGGTGAATGGCTGCTAAGTCACTTCAGTTGTGTCCGACTCTGTGCAATCCTGTAGACGGCAGCCCACCAGGCTCCTCCGTCCCTGGGATTCTCCAGGCAAGAACACTGGAGTGGGTTGCCATTTCCTTCTCCAATGCATGAGAGTGAAAAGTGAAAGTGAAAGTTGCTCAGTCGTGCTCGACCCTTAGCGACGCCGTGGACTGCAGCCCATCAGGCTCCTCCGTCCATGGGAGTTTCCAGGCAAGAGTACTGGAGTGGGGTGCCACTGCCTTCTCCGGGTGAACGGCATGTCACACTTATCCTTGCATCCTCTCTAGCTTCTAATGCAGTGCCTCACACAATAATAAGTATACAACTGAACTGAAACTTATTAGACTTATCAGACGTGGAGATGATGGATAGAAATTGTAGAGAGACGTTTTGGCCTTCCAAGAAGTAAACTTTTCAAATAATAAAAATGTCTTAAAAGTACATGGATAACTATGTAATTCATTGCACAACCTGTTCTTTAGAATGGATAGTTTAAAAGGTGCCAATTGTTGGTGAGGATGGAGCAGCTGGAAGTCAGACTGATACTGGTGGAAATGTGAAAAGGCACAACTGCTTAGGGACACAGTTTGGCAGTTTTCCCCAAAGCATGTACCTACCTTGCAACCCAGTCATTCTATGTCTATGAATTTACCCAAGATAAATGAAAACATTGCCTACACAAAGACTGGTACACAAATATTTGTAGCAGCCATATTTACAATAGCCTCCAATTGGAAATAAGCCAAATGGTCATCAACAAATGAATTAAATGGATAAACAAAATATGATGCCAACTCAATAGAACATACATCAACAATAAGACCATACAACAACTTAGATGAATCTCATAACATTATGAGGAAAAGAAGCCCAACTCAAAAGAATATGTCGTTATGATTCTATATATATGAAGTCTAGACAATGCAGGCAAATGGTTAAAGACTAAAAGCAAGTCACATTTGCCTTGAACTGGGGTAGAGGGAAGGGCGTGGGAAACATTTTCCCAGTTTTTTCATATCTTAATTTTATGGTGGTTTTGATATATAGAAATTTTAACTTTTTAATGTATCATTTCCTTCGCAGTTTTTACATTTGACATCATACTTTGAAAGTCTTCACTTTAAAATTATTTATACATCCACATATTTTATGTTATACTTTTATGATTTTATTTTCCTACACTTAACTCATTCATCCAGCATAGATTAAATTTAGTAAATAGAAGGAAATAGAGACCTAATGTTTTCCAAATAGGTAAGGATTTGACCTGATACTAGCAACAGAGTATTCCATCATTTCCTCAATTATTGAATGTGGGTGATATATCAAGGATTATGTTAAACTAATACAAACATGGTCTCTGGCCTCAAGGAGCTATGTCTGGTGAGAGATGGACTGGTGATGAGATAGTTATAGTGAAGTGGGATCAGCTCAATGATGGTGTCAATTACAAGGTGCTACTGGATCACAGGCATTTCCAGTTATGGCGCCTGGAGAAGAGAGCCAGGGAGCAAGGTGACATGACTGGGGACTGTCCCTTGGTGCCCTGTGGCTGCTGCCTGGGTCATGAATAAGAGAGTGGCTTGGAATCTGGCTCATAGGCACTTTCATTTCATGTCATCTTAAATTCAGTGGGGAGCTGTACACCTGAAACTAACACAACGTTGTAAATCAACTATACTTCAGTGAAGAAAATTCAGTGGGGAGCCACAGTTGAATTTTGAGCAATGGAATGGAATACTCAAGGTACTGGGCAGTGATCATATGCTAGGGGACTGCATATTGAGTAGTCTCATAGTGCTCTGCTTTTTTGCTATGAAAAAAGTTTTCATAACAAAATCACAGATTTGAATATGTGTTTGGTTGTTGATCAATGTCTCACGTTACCTTCTTCAGAAGGAGTAGGAGAAATTGTTTGTTTACTAATTATAAGAGGGTTTTCATGCAGAAACCTGAATTATCTGATACAATACCTCTGATTTAATCTCTTAATAGCTCTGCAGCTGCCCCTGAATTTGACTCGGACCTCAGCCATCTTTAATGGTTACCTAATCATTCAGTCTGACCATTTGTGTGAGGGTAGAGAGAGATGCTTGTTGGTGTCCCTTTGGCCATAAGCCCATTATACCCAGTTCAGATAAAAACTTTATAGATTCCAAGAGGCTTCAAATATCGATCTCCTTTTTTTAAAATTAAAACTCTGTGAGGTAACTCTAGTCTGTATCATAATCTCTATTCTGTAGATGAGCAATCCTCAGAAAGAATAAACCACTCACCTAGGGGCACACAGTGAGCTAGGGGGGCTTGGACCGAAGTGCCCTTGCTGTGCCTGGTACCAGCTCATGGCCATTCAGTCCCACGGTCGGTGAAGGTGGTGGGTCGCCCTTGTGTGGGGAACAGTGTTATTGCAGTGGGGGCTGAACTTGAGCTGGGCTCCATGGAGTCCACACAGTCAGGAAGTTCTTCCCTTAGAAGAGTCCTCAGAAACCAGTACAGGTTGTCAGGTCACTTAGTCTCTCCCCATGAAGAAGCAGTGTTGGACTTCCCTGGTGGTCCAGGGGATAAGAATCTGCCTGCTAATGCTGGGGACATGGGTTCAGTCCCTTGTCAGAGAAGATTCCACATGCTGCAGAGCAGCTAAGCCCCTGCGCCATAACTGCTGAACCTGCATGCTGTAGTCACTGAGGCCCGTGCACCTAAAGCCTGTGCTCCACAAAGAGAAACCACTGCAATGAGACGCCCATGCACCACAATGAAGAAACTTGCTGCAACTCGAGAAAGCTCCCTGCAGCAACAGAGACCCAGCACAACTTAAACACAAGTAAATGAAGAAGAAGCAGCAGACTTTTGGCAGACTGCTTTTGGCAGACTGGGGGCTGTTCTCTGCCACCAACAATAACCCTTTATGAACACTGTGGTATCACAGTTTTTCCCAAAGCATTGAACATGGCACCTGATGGATGCTTTCAATCAGTCATCCAACGTGGCTGCCACTGTCTGAAGTCAATAGTTAACTGCCCTCCCCACCTCTGCAACAAAGGGAATCCTCTATAGGCAGATAACGTTCATGGAAAGTTTCTTCTTAACTCTTTCTTAAGCACTTTGCCAGTAGACCTCTCTTTCACCCATAGCTCAGGAGAAGGGTCAATCTGAACTCCTATATATTTGATTAGAAACTCCCTGCTCCTTCTCTTTAGGAAAACATTGACATGTGCCTTGTAAGTGGCTTAGTACCTTATCATATCTTCAGCAGCACCAAATTAGTGGCATCAGCAGTCTGAATTCATTCTTTGGTTTTAAAAACCAGTGTAAGAAGGGCTGCATACATTACTCTTCAAATAGTGGTATACATTTATCTTTTCAAAGAAATACCCAAGGTTTATGAATAACAGAGAACCTTGGGGGGAATATTTACTTTTTCTAAATTAAAAAATAATATGAGTTAATTGTAGAAAATTTGAAATTTTTAATTTTTAAACAATTTTAGATGAAGGAAAATAAACACACTCACATATTCTTTATTTTCTGTATACTGATGGCTTGACATCTGGGGTGTTGCTGATGCTGGAGGGACTGCCCCTGCCAGGGTGAGCCCATTGAGAGTCAACAACTTACCTGTGAGTGCACTTTGCAAATACACAGCAGCCAATTCAGAGCCCACACCCCAGCCACCTCCTCTATTAGGATCTCGCACACTGGCCTGCTATCCACCCGTCCTGAATGCCCCTGGGCCAGGTACCAGACAGCTGGGGATAACCCCGATGTTCCTGAAGTCATTCAAACTAGCCAGTCCTAATACTGCTCATCCTGTCTTGCCCATTCTCCCCCATAGAAACCACAATAGAGACACTTGCCCATAAACTCCCCTCTCCCTCTGCTTCTTGATTGGCCCTGGTGCTGCCCCATGTAGCCTGGCACGCCCCTTCCTCTTAGAAACTGTGAGCAGCAGTCTACCTTTTCATTGGTAATTATCTTCTCATCTTTTGGCCTTAGAATACCTCAAATCTCCTATTCATATACTTTCTTTTTTAAGACAATAAAGGACTCAAAAAGTCATACAAAATGTAGTATTTTGTATAGCGTATACTGGGGCTACCCAGGTGGCACTCATGGTGAAGACCTGCCTGTCAATGCAGGAGACATAAGAGGTGCAGGTTTGATCCCAAGGTCAGGAAGATCCCCTAGAGGAGGGTGTGGCAACCCACTCTGCTATTCTTGCCTGCAGAATCCCAAGGAAGAGGAGCCTGGTGTGCTGCAGTCCATAGGGTCGCAAAGAGTTGGACATGACTGAAGTGACTTAGCACAATGACAGTGACACAGAGCATTTACCATTTCATAAATTCTTAGAAAACATTGTATTTTTTTTTAATTTTTATTTTTTTAGTTTGTTTTGCTTTACAATACTGTACTCATTTTGCCATACATTGACATAAATCAGCCATAAGTGTACCTGAGTTCCCAATCCGGACCCCCCCCCTTCCCCCTCCCTCCTCACACCATCCCTCCAGATCATCCCCGCCCATCAGTCCCAAGCCTTCTGCATCGAACCTAGACCGGCAATCCGTTTCCCTTATGATATCATACATGTTACAATGCCATATTCCCAAATCCTCCCACTCTCTCCCTCTCCCACAGAGTCCAAAAGGCTGTTCTACACATCTGTGTCTCTCTTGCTGTCTCGCGTACAGAAAACATTGTATTTAAAAGCTCCAGTGTGGTCCATCACAGGGTTACACTCTGGTTTTGAAGTTGTTCCCTTGTTTGCTGACACCTTTAGGTTGCTTTCAGGTATACACTGTTGAAATAGTTTAATTCATTTCCATGTACAAAAGCCTTTATATATTTCTTTAATATTTTTAGGATAAACTCAAAGAAGAATATATGGGCCAAAGGGTATAAATATCTGTTTCCCTCGGTACAGTTTTCCAATTTCCTTTTAGAAACGTTATGCCAGGCATCATTTTCACCAGAAGTATATGAAACTGTTAAAAGAGTGTCTCTCTTCTCACCTCTTTCCCTTCTTCAAGGCTCCCTTGTGGGAACAGTAATTTATTAGGATAAGTCATTTTGATAGGGGGGAAATTTCCTCTTTTTTCAGTGCAGTAATTCTGAGGTGATCTCCGGCCAAATTTGAAGGAATTGACCATAGTGGGTTTGTGGAAGCTAATGACTCTCGTGTATTTCAGAAGCAGAAAGTGAAGTTGGTATTTGTTTGAGCCACGCTACTGTTTCCAGATGTTGTTCCCCGATGTCACTTACTGAGAGGCATGCCTCAGAGATACTGCAGGTTTCGTTCCAGACCACTGCATTATTGCCTTATGCAAAATATCACAATAAAATGTGTCACATGAATTCGTTGGTTTCCCAGTGGGTGTACGCATGTGTGTGTGTGTTAGTCACTCAGTCATGTCCAATTGTTTGCAACCCCATGTAGCTTGTCAGGCTCCTCTGTGCATGAGAATTCACGCAAAAATACTGGAGTGGGTTGCCGTTCCCCTCTCCAGGGGATCTTCCCAACCCAGGGATTGAACCCAGGTCTCCATTATAGCCAGGTCTCCATTAAAGACTGCATTACAGGCAGTCTTTACTGTCTGAGCCAGTAATTCCAGCCAGGTATCCCCAGTGCATATAAAATTTATATTTATACTCTACTGTAATCTAAGTGTACAATAGCAGTATGTCTAAAAATATGTATATACCTTAATTTTGAAACACTTTATTAAAAAAATACTAACCATCACCTGGTCCTTCAGTGAGTCATGATCTTGCAATAGCAACATCAAAGATCCTGATCCCAGAGCACTGTGATAAATTTAATAATAATGAAAAAGTTTGAAATATGGTGAGAATTACTAAAAATGTGATACAGGGACATGAAATCAGCTATTGGGAAAATGGTGTTGATAGACTTGCCCATTCAAGGTTGCCACAGACCTTCAATTTGTAAAACAAGCAAACAAAAACAACACAAGATCTGGAAAGTGGGATAAAATGAGGTATGCCTGTACCATCATTTAGGCTTTCTGTTTATTCAGCCATCTTCTATCCTTATTTTAACCCCCTCCCCCCGGAGGCTGCCCCTTGTGTTTTGACATTTCCTCTCTTGACATCCCCCGATGTCATGCTGGGCGACTTTGGTCTTTCTTCTCTTTTGCAACACACCTCGTCTTCACTACACTGCAGCACCTCCTTGGGCACATCTTGTGTGTGTATTTGTGCTCAGTCATGTCCAACTCTTTTGTGACCTCATGGCTTGAAGACCACCAGTCTCATCTGTCCATGAGATTTCCCGGGCAAGAATATGGAAGTGGGTTGCCATTTCCCACTCCAGGGGATCTTCCCACATCTCCTGCATTGACAGGTGGATTCTTTGCCAGTGTACCACCTGGGCAATCCCTGGGCACCTCTTACTCGGCCCTTGAATCAGCTGCAAATGCTTTACCTCTGAACTTTTCCCTGCTGACCATGGTCTTGTACACAAACATTCTAGCCTCCTGCCTGTTCTTTCAACCTCTTCTGGCGTCTCCTTCTTTCTTACCCATCATGTACTCTGTGAGGCACTATTTTACTACTGTTGTCCCTTGAATAACAGCGAGGGTTGGGACACTGACCCACAATACAATCAAAAATCCATGTGTAACTTTATAGTCCGCCCTCTGTATCCATGGTTCTGCATCCATGGATTCAACAAATTGCAGACTGTTTAGTACCCTGGTATGTCTTTAGTGAAAGAAATCTGAGTATAAGTAGACCTCTGCATTTCAAGCCCATATTGTTCAACAGTTAGTTGCTGAGTGTTGTAGATATTACTTATTCCTTTTCTTGACTTTCTGCATAACTCCCTAGCAATTGACTGATCTTGGGCCAGTAAAGCCACCTCTTTTCTCTGCTTTGGTTTTCCAGCTTTTAGACATCTTGCTACTTTTGAAGTCAAGGCCAAAGGAATAGAATTTCCTCCCTCTAGTTTATATAAGAGAAGTGAATTTTTCTGTGATACGTTGATGTTGTATCATTGTTAGGTGAGGCCCTAATTCCCATGTGAAAGGTTGTTGGTTTTCCCTGTCCATGCTTGGCAGCAAAGCCTTTTCCAGCCAGGCTGGAATAGCTTTGAGTACAATCTTCATTACAGAAATAAATAGGAACCCATGTAAGAAGTGAGCCATTCAGGTTGGGCAAATGTGGAATGCATTAAGATGAAACTTATAGCTTATAATGGGAAACTAGTTCCTGGAAAACAGTGCAAATGTGCCTTCTGCTTTAGTGATAACTAGCCAAGAAATGTAGGGGACTGAGATGCAGTGCTAGGGAACTTCACTAGCTCTCTGGTACCTGGAAGTCAAACTAAAACTGCTTAGTGAGATATCCAAGGCCCCCCACCAACGAACACAGTCTATTCTTCCAGCTTGATCTCCTGTTTCACACTATATCCAGCCATATTGATCTACTTACTGTTTTCTAATTGTTGTTCAGTAGCTCAGTTGTGTCCAACTCAGTCTCTGTGACCCCTGGATTGCAGCATGCCAGGCTTCCCTGTCCTTAACCATCTCCTGGAGTTTGCTCAAACTCATTGAGTTGGTGATGCCATCTAACCATCTCATCCTCTGTTGTCCCCTTCTCCTCCTGCCTTCAGTTTTTCCAGCATCAGGCTCTTTTCCAATGAGTTGGCTCTTCGCCTCAGTATTGGCCGAAGTAATGGAGCTTTAGCTTCATCATCAGTCCTCCCACTGATTTCCTTCAGGATTGACTGGTTTGATCTCCTTGCTGTCCAAGGGACTCTCAAGAGTCTTCTCCAGCACTGCAGTTTGAAGGCATCAATTCTTCGGTGCTCAGCCATTTTTATTGTCTAGCTCTCATATCTGTACAAGACTACTGGAAAAATCATGCATGCTTGCTAAGTCGCTTCAGTCATGTCCCTAGCTCTTTGCTGACCCTATGCAGTAGCCCACCAGACTCCTCTGTCCATGGCATTCTCCAAGCAAGAATCAGCAGTGGGTTGCCATTTCCTCCTCCAGGGCTTATAGTTTTGACTATACAGACCTTTATAGGCAAAGTACTATCTCTGCTTTTTAATACATTATCTAGGTTTGTCATTGCTTTTCTTCCAAAGAGCAAGTGTCTTTTAATTTCATGGCTACAGTCACCATCTGTAGTGATTTTGGAGCCCAAGAAAATGAAGTCTGTCACTTTTCCTATTGTTTCCCCACCTACTTGCCATGAAGTGATGGGACCAGATGCCATGATCTTAGATTTTTGAATGTTGAGTTTTAAGCTAGATTTTTCACTTTCCTCTTTCACCTTCATCAAGAGACTCTTTAATTCCTCTTTGCTTTCTGCTATAAGGGTGGCATCATCTGTGTATCTGAGGTTATTGATATTTCTCCTGGCAATCATGATTTTAGATTGTGCTTCATCCAGCCCGGCATTTCACATGATGTACTCTGCATATACATTAAATAAGGAGGGTGACAACCTCAAGAGCCTTGAGGTACTCCTTTTCCTATTTGGAACCAGTCTGTTGTTCCATGTCAGGTTCTAACTGTTGGTTCTTGACCTGCATACAGGTTTCTCAGTAGGCAGGGAAGGTGATCTGGTATTCCTATCTCTTAAGAATTTTCTATAGTTTGCTGTGATCTACACAGTCAAAGGCTTTAGCATAGTCAATGTTTTTCTGAAACTCTCTTACTTTCTCTATGATCCAAAATATGTTGGCAATTTGATCTCTGGTTCCTTTGCCTTTTCTCAATCTAGCTTGTAAACTGGAAGTTCCTGGTTCACATACTGCTGAAGCCCAGCTTGAAGGATTTTGAGCATTACTTTGCTAGCATGTGAAATGAATGCAATTGGGTGGTAGCTTGAACATTCTTTGGCATTAGCCTTCTTTGGGACTGGAATGAAAATTGACCTTTTCCAGTCCTGTGACCACTGCTGAGTTTTCCAAATTTGCTGGCATATTGAGTGCAGCACTTTCACAGCATCATCTTTTAGGATTTTAAGTAGCTCAACTGGAATTCTGTCACCTCCACTAGCTTTGTTCATAGTGATGCTTCCTAAGGCCCACTTGATTCCACACTCCAAGATGCCTGGCTCTAGGTGAGTGATCACACCATCAGGTTATCTGGGTCATGAAGATCTTTTTTGTATAGTTCTTCTATATATTCTTGCCACCTCTTCCTAATGTCTTCTGCTTCTGTTATGTCTGTACCATTTCTGTCCTTTATGGAGCCCATCTTTGCATGAAATGTTCCCTTGGTATCTCTAATTTTCTTGAAGAAATCTCTAGTCTTTCCCATTCTGTTCTTTTCCTCTATTTCTTTGCATTGTTCACTTAAAAGGCTTTATTATCTCTCTTTTATTTTTTCTGAGAGAGAAAAAAAATCTCTTTTCTTTTTTCTTTCTTAGCTGTATGTATGTCTTACAAGAGTAAGACATGATACTTGTAGAATTTGGAACAATGCAGGAAAGTAGAAAGGAAAAAAGAGCTTTAATTGGCCACTCAGACAAAATAATTGAAAAACTTTCACTGTGTTTCCTTCTAGATTTTTTTCTTCCCTGGAAAATATTGGGTTGGCCAAAAAGTTCATTCCGGGCTTTCCATCTGATGTTATGGAAAAATTCGAATGAATGTTTTAGTCAACCCAATAGTTATCCTTGTTTCTTGATTTTATGTAGTCTCTGTGTCTTTCATGATGCTTTTAAAATTAAACAGTATATAAACATTTTCCATATTTTTAAAGCTCATAAACATCATTTTTATTTTATTTTTTGTCAACAACAGAGATTTATTTCTTGTGGTCCGTGGGCTGGAAGTCTGAGGTCAGGGTTCCAGTGTGGTTGGGTTTTGGAAACAGTGCTGTAGTGGGGCAGCTGGCCAGCTTCTTGTCACCTCAGAAAGACAGCAAGCCAGCTCTCCAGCCTCTTCTGATAACAGCACTACTCCCATTCGTTACAATCCAACTCTCAAATCTACACGACTACTGAAAAAACCATACCTCTGACTATACAGACCTTTGTCAGCAAAGTGATGACTCTACTTTTTAGTACTCTGTCTAGGTTGAACCATAAAAAAGGCTGAGCACTGAAGAATTGATGCTTTTGAATTGTGGTGTTGGAGAAGACTCTTGAAAGTCCCTTGGACAGCAAGGAGATCAAAGCAGTCAATCCTAAAGGAAATCAACCCTAAATTTCATTGGAAGGACTAATGCTGAAGCTGAAGCTCTAATACTTTGGCCACCTGATGTGACATGCTGACTCACTGGAAGAGACCCTGATGCTGGGAAAGATTGAGGACAGAAAGAGAAGAGGGTGACATAGAATGAGATGGTTTGATGGCATCGTTGACTCAGTGGACATGAGTTTGAGCAAACTCTGAGAGATAGTGAAGGACAGGGAATCCTGGCGTGCTGCAGTCCATAGGGTTGCAAAGAGTTGGACACGACTTAGTGACTGAACAACAACAATCCCAGTCTTGAGAGCTCCACTCTCAGGATCTTTGAGTGGCTCCACCCAAAGGCCCCATCTCCAAATATAGTCACATTGTGGATTCGATTTTTATCATACGAGTTTTGTAGGATGCATTCACTCTATAACAGCATCTAAGTAGGTGCTAAGGAAGAATTGTATCCTCTTATAACTGCCTCACATTGCCTGTTAATGAGCTAAGTGGAGAGTGCCCATTATCTGAGAAGGAGCTCACTCTGAGGAGGTAGGGTAGCAGGAAAGGGAGAGATGCTTCTGAGATTCTCTGGGTGATGGAGATCAAAGCCTTCACTTTTGGAAGCCTGTCAGAATAGCTGAAGCTGTGACTCTCTAACTTCTCTTATGATGATAGTGTAATAAGTTTCTGCTGAAGAGTTACAAGGATTGAAAAAAAAAAAAAACCTGTTTATGGAAAGGGGCCAGACAGACTCCCAGGAAGTCAGGCAATGTGGGTATCAAGCAAGAGTTAAGCATTTTCAACCTCTCTGCTCCACAGGTCGGGTTAAAATTCCAACACCCCTGACTTTAGATTAAATTTCATCTAGCCCAAAGGAAAGGTCTTTGAGGTGCATATTAGATATGATAAGATCAGAAGAGCAATGGTCCCTGAATGTGGCAGTCAGAAATGCTTTACAAAGGAGAGGAACACTGATAATGAACAGGCCTAGGGGCTCCCTTGGACATGAGGCATCCAGTTCTATTTTCCCCTATACGAGCCCTGGAGAAGGAAATGGCAATGCACTCCAGTAGGTTGGAGAATTTCATGGCCAGAGGAGCCTGGCAGGCTATAGTCTGTGGTATCACAA
Source organism: Neotragus moschatus (assembly GCA_006410615.1). Classification (NCBI taxonomy): domain Eukaryota; kingdom Metazoa; phylum Chordata; class Mammalia; order Artiodactyla; family Bovidae; genus Neotragus; species Neotragus moschatus. Next base: position 1,786,596 of record SJYA01000936.1, on the reverse strand, counting down.
AGAGTTGGACACTAAATGAACGACTAACACTTACCTAACCACGCAGAGCTTTCTTCAAGTGAAGCTACTGGATAGAGCTTCAAGAAAATAAATACTTCTTATAAATGCAGCTTCAATCAACCCCTGAAACTTCACCCACTTGCCAAAGGTATCACATGTTTCAATAAGCAGAAGAGTGGAGGTGTCAGTGGCACAACATGCCATCATAGGGAGAGACCTTCAGTGCCCATTTTTGGACATGTAAAAGCAGGATGCCAGTTTATTTCTGAATGCAAAGTGTCTGCATCAGAAGACCTTGTCTGGGTGTGTCAGTGTGGTTTCCTTCATTTTGAATCAGAGGTCAGATTTTCTTCCTCTTCCATGGCGACTGAGGCTGAGATTGTGGAAAAAATCATCACAGGTACAGTTCTTCCTGAATAGGAAAGCATGTATTCGGGTCTGTAATTGAGTACTTTTCAAAAGGAGTAGGGGTGTTTGAACTGTGAAGGCTCTATTGACAAATTCTATCTAAGAGACTAGATGGAAATCTGGAAAATTACCTGATTAGCCTGTGGTGTCTCAGCACCCTATATGAGCCCCCATTTTGAGCAAGCTACTCTGCTGGCTTCAGTTAAGACCAGTCTGGCTAAATATCTGCTTTTCTTCAGGGTTCATTTGGCTGTTGGGATTGAAACACAGGAAAGGAAGTCATGGAACGCTTACTTGCCTGCCTTCTCCAAGTGTAGTAAGGACTTGTGGATAAATGTCTTGATAGGCTTGCGTGAAATATCAATGAATCTAAAACTCATCCCTCCTGTGAAGTTTCTAGGTAATCTGCGTTTCTAGATGGTCCATGATGATTAGGTATCTGGTTTTTGGTCTGGTAGGTGTTCTGTCAATTTCGTGTGCATTTTGTTTGATGTACAAGCAGGTAAAATTTGTTCTGCAAAAGTCCAGTTTTACTGATCAGACTCATATCAGCAGATGCGTTTTCTAATACTTGACTTTGGTATATTCTCCAGATACATTACCTAAATGTCATTTTTAGTGATAGTGTTGTTGTTGTTTAGTCGCTAAGTCATATCTGACTGTTTCGTGACCCCGTGGACTGTAGCCCGCCAGGCTCCTCTGTCCATGGAATTTCCCAGGCAAGAGTACAGGGTTGGGTTGCCATTTCCTACTCTAGGGGATCTTCCTAACCCAGTGGTCAAACCCACATCTCCTGCATTGGCAGGCAGATTCTTGACCACTGAGCCACCAGGGAAGCCCAATGATAGCATAGAATTATACTAAATATATTTGTTTTACTTCCTGTTAACGGTGTTCTCTTAGCCTAAAATACCCATCCAAAAAATGTTTTCAAATGTTACTCCCTGCCTAAAACAGACTTAAGTGCCCTTCCCTCTGTGTTCTGGCAGGATGAACTCATAAACTTGCACCTCTGAACAGGTCTAATTGCATTCTGTATTTGGTTTCTATGTCTGTGCACCTGCATATGCACAAACATACAGAATTATAAACTTCCTGATGAAAGTGAAAGAAGACAGTGAAATATTTGGCTTAAAACTCAACATTCAGAAAACTAAGATCATGGCATCTGGTCCCATCACTTTGTGGCAAATAGATGGGGAAACAATGGAAACAGAGACTTTATTTTGAGGGGCTCCAAAATCACTGCAGATGGTGACTGCGGTCATGAAATTAAAAGATGCTTGCTCCTTGGAAGAAAATCTGTGACCAACCTAGACAGCATATTAACAAGCAGAGACATTGCTTTGCCAACAAAGGTCCATCTAGTCAAAGCTATGATTTTTCCAGTAGTCATGTATGGATGTGAGAGTTGGACTATAAAGAAAGCTGAGCACCAAAGAATCGATGCTTTTGAACCGTGGTGTTGAAGAAGACTCTTGAGAGTCCCTTGGACTGCAAGGAGATCCAACCAGTCTATCCTAAAGGAGATCACTCCTGGTGTTCTTTGGAAGAACTGATGTTGAAGCTGAAACTCCAATACTCAGGCCACCTAATGCGAAGAACTGACTCTTCAGGAAAGACCCTGATGCTGGGAAAGATTGAAGGCAGGAAGAGAAGGGACAACAGAGGATGAGACGGTTGGATGGCATCAGCAACTCAATGGACATGAGTTTAAGCAAGCTCCGGGAGTTGGTGATGGACAGGGAAGCCTGGCGTGCTGCAGTCCATGGGGTCACAAAGAGTTGGACGTGACTGAGTGGACTGAACTGACCTGAGCTCAGGTACTAAATCTTAATCCTTTTAGACATATTGTCTACCTGGGCCAACTCTTAATAAATATTGTGAAACAATACAGTGTTTTACTCCATCTAGTAAAAGCTTTTTCACAATTTGTGTATTTATAGCAAGTTGGTATTTTTCCTGTAGTGCCAATTAGTATTTCATTGTTATTATGTAACTAAGCATCTTCCAGTAACTTGTCAGTGGTAAGAAGCAGAATTTGGTTTCCATTGTAACAAATTAGCACAAACCTGTGAAACAGCTACTGCTTGTTATTTCAGAAAGCTACTTCCAATTGACAAATCTCATGCCACATAGTGTATTTTCTTTCAGAAGACAATCAGGTGCATTTTTTTTTCCTTCTGTGGAAAAATGATAAAAATGAAGTAATGGTAGGGAGTAGGTANGTGGACTGAACTGACCTGAGCTCAGGTACTAAATCTTAATCCTTTTAGACATATTGTCTACCTGGGCCAACTCTTAATAAATATTGTGAAACAATACAGTGTTTTACTCCATCTAGTAAAAGCTTTTTCACAATTTGTGTATTTATAGCAAGTTGGTATTTTTCCTGTAGTGCCAATTAGTATTTCATTGTTATTATGTAACTAAGCATCTTCCAGTAACTTGTCAGTGGTAAGAAGCAGAATTTGGTTTCCATTGTAACAAATTAGCACAAACCTGTGAAACAGCTACTGCTTGTTATTTCAGAAAGCTACTTCCAATTGACAAATCTCATGCCACATAGTGTATTTTCTTTCAGAAGACAATCAGGTGCATTTTTTTTTCCTTCTGTGGAAAAATGATAAAAATGAAGTAATGGTAGGGAGTAGGTACCTTGTTTGTGAGGTAGGTACTGAGGGAAATTGCATATTCTTTGTTGTGGGAATTTCATCATTCCCAGCAGTCCAAAATGTGAATCTGGAAATCCTAACTTTCCACCCTTTTCAATTTCTCTTTTGAATTGTCTGTGGGTAATGAAATGAAAAGTGATTCATTCCTTCAACAAACCCTAAAAACTGTATGTCTGGCACTGTGCTAAGATTTGGAGCTAAAAAGATGACATGGTCCTGAAAACTAAAAGCTTCCAGTGTTGGAGCTTACAACCAAGTAGAGGATCTCATAAATCTTTCCCTTGCCTCTTTTTTTGTTGATTCCATGGGCTGAACACCATTTGACATCCTAAAGAGCAGGATCTTAATGAAGCAACCAAAAGCACCAGAAGCAATTAAATTTAAAGTGAAAGCACTTGGTACTGAGGACGCAGAATCAATTTTCTGGTGTTCTTGAAAAAAGTGCATAACCTGAATTTAGTCATCAGGGAATAACACAAAAAGCTAAACTGAGAGACAATCTATACAATACTTGCTAACTACCCTTCAAAAATATCAATAAAGATGAAAGAAAACAAGATGTTTTTTAAAAAACTGAGGACAATTAATAGGCACTTTTTTTACCCTAGCATTATTGAGATTCATTCATGCTGAATGTATCAGTACTACATTCTTAGCATTCTATCCAGTGAATAAACAGTTTATCCATTTGTTGAGGGAAATTAGAGAGTTTCTAGTCTTCTCATTCATTTTTGTTGTTCAGTTGCAAGCCATGCTGTGAAGGTATTTCTTGCACATGTCTCCTAAGATAGAGGTCCCTCACCTTGGGCTGCACAGCAGGAGGTGGGTGGCAGGTGAATGAGCGAAATTTCATCTGTATTTACAGCTGCTCGCCATCCCTTGCATTACCACCTGAGCTCTGCCCCCTGTCAGGTCAGGGGCAGCATTAGATTCTCACAGAGGTGTGAACCCTAACCCTAAAGTCAAGGCAGAGTATCTTGAGATTGCTGCAAAATAGAAATAAAGAGCACAAGAAATGTAATGTGCTTAAATCATACTGAAATCATCCCCTACCCATGGCCCGTGGAAAACTGAAAACAGTGTCTGGTGCAGAAATAGTTGCAGACCACCGTCATAAGATTCATCAGAGTTTCTCCATATACTTAGGAATGAAACACTAAACCGTGTTATTTGCATATGTTTGACTTTATTAGTGAAAATAAAACTAATGCAAAAATAGTTTCCAAAGCACTTGTAGCAGTTTATTTTCCCACCAACAGAGCTTTCCATTTCTGTTTCCGTTGCTCTACATTCTCGCTTACACTTGGTATCATTAAACTTTTCATTTGTAGCCATTAGATGGGTATGCAGGGTGTATACTAGTTTACTCTAGTAAACTAGAGTTTACTTTGGATTTTGCTGATTACTAATGAAATTGAGTATCTTTTCATTTTTGTATTGATAATTGGAATTTCTTTTATGAAGTGCCCATTAAAGTCTTTCCAGGTTTCTGCTGGGTTGTTGGATTGGTCTTTTTCCTATTGACGCAATGGCATTCTTTATACAGCCCACATAGTAACCCTTTATTGTTTATATGTGTAGCAAATATCTTCTCCCAGTTTGTGACTTTTAGTTTCCTTCTCTTTATAGTGCCTTTGGATGAATATTAACTTAATTTTAAGATGATTTTAGTCAGACTTTTCCTTTATTGTTTTTACATTTTACGTTTGGGAAATTCTTTCTACACCAATAGCTTATTCTGTCTCCTTCAGAGTATTCTGTATTAATTTTGGCCTTTTATGTTTAGGTCTTTAATCTAGTTGAATTGAATTTTTATATTTGGCATAAGGTAAGGGATCTGACTTTATTCTTTCTCATAGAGAAAATAAGTTGGCATAGGGTTATTTATTAAAAAGCTGGACTCCTCGTGCTGATTTGAAATTCCACCTCGGACATTTAGCACATGTCCATATTTATGTTTCTGGGCTCTCCATGGTTTTCTTTCGGTCTGTCTATATCTCCACACCAATACCACCCTGTCTTAATTACCAAAGTTTTGTAATGCTTGGTATATGAGAGGCCTAGTCCTCCCACACTTCGCCTGGCTGTTCATAAGTCATTGCACTACTGTATTTTATATTCAGCTTTTGACGTTTCACCAAAAAAAAGAATATTTTGAGAGAAATTACACATCCATTTTAGGATAATTGAAATATTTATGATATTGAGGCCTCCTATCCATAAACATGGTGTATTCTTCCATTTATTTGAATGCTTTTCAATGTTTTAAATAAATTTTTATAATTCTCTCCAGAAGGACCTTGTACATTTTTATTAAGTTATACATTTATTCTTGTACATTTGTTCTTTAGGTACTCTATATTTTTTGAAGTTATTGTAAATTACATTTTTAAAGTATCATTTTCTTATAGTATGTTACTGGTGAATAGAAAGACTGATTTTGTGTATTGACTTTACATACATACAGCCAACCTTGATCCACTCCCTAATTTTAATAATTTATATTATTTTGGGCTTTCTATATTCTCAGTCATATCATTTCCCAATAAAGATATTATTTTTTCTTCCTTTCCAATTCTTATACTTCAAATATAGTTTCTTGTCTTATTCCACTGACAGGTCTTCTATTAATAATACAATGTTGAAAGATGTTCTTTTGTTGTTGTTTTGTTTAATGTTTTTGTTTCTGATTTAAAAAGAATTTTTCAATGTTTTTTCATTAGTATTTCTGAATCTTTTAAGATAATCATATTTTTTCAATGAGCTCTTATTGTGGTAAATTATATTCATTAATTTACTAATATTAAACAAGTATTACATTCCTGGGGTATAACTATCTTGGTCATGATGGGTTATTCTTTTTATACATTTCTGAGTTTTTTTAAAGATTTTGTTAAGATTTTTATATCTTTGTTCATAGATGAGATTAGGCCTATAGTTATCCTATCTTATACTGCCATTGTCAAATTTTAATATCAAATTTATGTAAACCTTATAAAAAGAGTTGAGGGACAAAGAATTCCTTCTTCTTCTGTGAAAATGGAAGTGTTAGTCATTCAGTCATGCCTGATTCTCTGCAACTCCATGGACTGCAGCCTCCAGGCTCTTCTGTCCATGATATTTCCCAGGCTAGAATACTGAAGTGGGTTGCCATTCCACTGAACTAAACTGAAAAAAAGTCTTGCCATAGGGTTATTAGAGTTTCCAATCTGGAAGAACCTATGTTTAGCTTTTTTGATCTGTACTAATTTGTATTCTAATTCAGTATTTCTAGTGTTATTTTAACAATTTCCTTTCTCCTAATTCTTTAGATTTATTTTAGGAATCTTTTCCTGCTTTATTAAAATAAATGATTGGCTCATTAAATTTCAGTCTTTTTCTAAAAACACTAAAGGTTAAAATTTCCCTCTAAGTCAATTCAGGTTTAATTGAATTTTAGTCAATTCAAGACTAAAAATATTCATGTCTTGTGACCTTGTTAACCTATTTCTGGGATAGTATCCACAAGAAATAAGTAGAAGATGAAAAGAATTAGCCAGTAGATTAAAAGTTTTATACACATAGATAAAAGGACACTGCATATTTATGATGGTGAAAAAAATAGAAACAGACTTGGATTCCAACAATAGAAGAGTGGTTAAGTAGCTGTGACACAGCTGCATGATAGCATATTATGCAGCCATTAAAATCTCCTATAAAGAATTTGTGATAACACTGTTATTATCATAATGATATGTAAATAATGCAGAATATGCACTACGATTTTAATTACTATAAAAACAACTATAGAAAAAATTCTAAAAGGAAATCATTCTAAATAGTAACATTAGTTGGTGAAATTTGGATTTCCCCCTTCCATTCTTCCTTTTTGTGTTTTTCATATTTCCTGCAATATCCATATATATATTTTTTATAATTAGGGAAAATAAAGCTACAGAAAATAAAGCTAACAGTAGATTGTTAACTAGCATTTGGTTGTGGATAATTAGTCTTTCACTCCATGTCATTTAATTTTGGCTGCACTGGGTCTGCATTGCTGCCTGTAGGTTTCTGTGGTTGAGGTGAGCAGGAGCTCTGGTCCAGTTGTGTGCTGGCTCCTCACTGTGTAGGGCACAGGCTGTAGGGCACACGGGCATCAGTAGCTGTGGCAAGTGGGCTCTGGAGTAGAGGCCCAGTTGTGGCACATGAGCTTAGTTGTGCCACTAAGTAGTGTGCACTGTGGCATGTGGCAGGGGGTTGTCAACCACTGGACCACCAGACAAGTCCCCCATTTTATTGTTTACTTGACATTTTAAAATATCAAAGTATAAAGCCATTTAAAATATGTGATATAGATCTATAAAGTAAAAATTAATGTTGCAAATAGATGCTTTATTGCAGTTTATGTCTCACAGGTAAAGTATTGATGGAAGGGAACCAGTGCATTGCTTCCGTGGTTTCCAGTCATCTAAGCCCCTGGACTAAACCAATAGCCACTGGATCCTTCAGTCCACATGTGACAGAGTTGCCAAGGAAACGAAGACGGAGTGATTCAGACCCATTGCAGTAAGTGAATTTGTTCCTGTAACCTAGGAAATCTTCAACCCTAGGGAGAAAAGAAAAAGATTGTATTTTAAACAAATTAAAACCTTTTGTTTCTTTTTATTTTTTTAAATTGAAGTGTAGTTGGTTTATAATTTTCTGTTAGTGTCTGGTGTATAGCCAAGTGATTCAGTTATACATATACATATATATTCTTTTCTATTATGGCTTAATATATGGATGTTAAATACTTGTGCTGACCTGTACAATATGACCTTGTTGTTTATCCATTCTAGACTGTCTATAATAGTTTGCACCTGCTAGTCCCAAATTCTTAATTCACACCCCTTCCTTGGCAACTGCAAGTCTGTTCTCTATGGCTGTGAGTCTATTTCTGTTTTGTAGATAGGCTCATTTGTGTCATATTTACATTCCACATATAAGTGATATCGTGTGGTATTTGTCTTTTTATTTATGACTTACTTTGTTAGTATGATCATCACTAGGTCCATCCATGTATCAGCAGAATGCATTATTTCACTTTTTTTTATCTCTAAGTAATATTCTATTGTGTATATATATATATGTTCTTTAGAAAAAGATTACTTTTAAATTATTACTTTAAATTACATGGTAATTAAAAATTTGGACAGGGTAGATTACTTATCCACCCGGCTGCTACCTCTGTCATTGACTGATCCAACTCTTAGGGTTATTAGCTATCCAGGCAGGTCAACTGGGATCTGAAAGACATAGGAACTTGAGGTTAATTTGCTTAACAGTTAAGATATTTGTCTTCCTAATTGAAATACTTAACCTTGAGGAAAACATCTTGCATGTTTGGCTGAAAATAATCACAACTTGCTTCTTGATTTACTCATCGTTTATGTATCAACCAACCCTTGGTTATCTGTGGCAACTTTAATCAATTAAAACTCTTGTTTTCCATGTTTATTAAGCTAAGTAGATAATAAAATCAATGTTGAGAATACTTTCTATCTCCTTGTTCATTTTGTTGCCTAATGCAGCTTGCATTCTCAAATATTCTTTAATGATCTCCCCAAACAGGGTTTTTATAGTGAAAATAATAGGGCAAGATAAATATAACAATCTAGAGCAATTCATTTTAAGTTCGTACTTTCTTTACATGAACGTGAAAGTTGATGACCATTTTCCATCATGAATGACTGGAAAAGTCCTGAGTAGGGGACAAGATGAGGATGTAATGAAATATCCAACTCTTTTTAACTCAGTTCTCCCTAGTACACTTTATAATTTAGCTTCAGTTTCCAAGATGGCAGAAGCAGTGTTATTCAAATGTAAGGACCAACACACTTTCCAAGCCACATATAAAATGTATATAAAGATTGTATACATAAAAGCATATAAAGATTATATACTGTTTTTGATTGTCTGTATTCTCTTCAGTTCAGTTCAGTTGCTCAGTCGTGTCTGACTCTTTGCGACCCCATGAATCACAGCACGCCAGGCCTCCCTGTCCATCACCAACTCCCGGAGTTCACTCAGACTCACATCCATCGAGTCAGGGATGCCATCCAGCCATCTTATCNTTATTCTACTATTTGTTGCCTCCAGAGTGTTTTTGATCTCATTTATTGCATTATTCATTATATATTGACTCTTTTTTTATTTCTTCTAGATCCTTGTTAAACCTTTCTTGCATCTTCTCAATTCTTGTCTCCAGGCTATTTATCTGTGATTCCACTTTGATTTCAAGATTTTGGATCATTTTCACTATCGTTATTCGGAATTCTTTATCAGGTAGATTCCCTATCTCTTCCTCTTTCGTTTGATTTGGTGGGCATTTATCCTGTTCCTTTACCTGATGGGTATTCCTCTGTCTCTTCATCTTGTTTATATTGCTGAGTTTGGGGTGGCCTTTCTGTATTCTGGCAGTTTGTGGAGTTCTCTTTATTGTGAAGTTTCCTCACTGTGGGTGGGATTGCACAGGTGGCTTGTCAAGGTTTCTTGGTTAGGGAAGCTTGTGTCAGTGTTCTGGTGGGTGGAGCTGGATTTCTTCTCTCTGGAGTGCAATGAAGTTTCCAGTAATGAGTTATAAGATGTCAGTGGTTTTGGAGTAACTTTGGGAAGTCAGTATATTGGAGCTCAGGGCTGTGTTCCCATGTTGCTGAAGAATTTGAGTGGTGTGTCTTGCTCTAGAATTTGTTGGCGCTTAGGTGGTGCTTGGTTTCAGTGTAGGTATGGAGGCGTTTGATGAGCTCCTGTCGATTAATGTTCCCTGGAGTCAGGAGTTCTCTGGTGTTCTCAGGATTTGGACTTAAGTCTCCTGCTTCTGGTTTCAGTCCTATTTTTACAGTAGTCTCAAGACTTCTCCTTGTATACAGCACCATTGATAAAACATCTAGGTTAAAGATGAAAAGTTTCTCCACAGTGAGGGACACTCAGAGAGGTTCACAGAGTTACATGGAGAAGAGAAGAGGGAGGAGGGAGTTAGAGGTGACCTGAATGAGATGAGGTGGAATCAATAGAGGAGAGAGCAAGCTAGCCAGTAATCACTTCCTTATGAGCACTCTACAGCTGGACTGCTCAGAGATGTTCATGGAGTTATACAGAGACGAGAAGAGGGAGGAATGAGACAGAGGTGGCCAGGAGGATAAAAGGGGGGAATCAAAAAGAGAGAGACAGATCCAGCCAGTAATCAGTTCCCTAAATGTTCTCCACTGTCTGGAACACACAGAGATTCACAGAGGTGGGTAGAGAAGAGAGGGGGTAGGGAGGAGACAGACGTGACCTGGTGGAGAAAAAGGAGAATCCAAAGGGGGAGAGAGCAGTCAAGCCAGTAATCTCGCTCCCAAGTAAAAGTCGGTACTGAAGATTGGGTTCTTAAAAGTACAAAATTGATAACAAATACCAAAAAGCAAAGATTAAAAATCTAGAGTAGAGTTTGGAATTTCAAAAATACAATATTAAAGAAAAGAAGAAAAAAAATAAAGAGAAAAAAGTCATAAAAATTGTTTTAAACATATATATATATATATATATGAAGTTTGCTTTTAAAAAATAGGGTCCTTTTTTTTGCAAAGCAATAGTAGGTTATAAAGGTGAAAATTAAAGGAGTAATAGAGGACTTAAAATTTTTTTTAAGTTTTTTTTAAAAAGAATGATCGTAAAAATAGTAAAGATATATCTAGGACTTTCTCTGGTGTTGTTGTGGGTATTGTAGGGTCAGTTCATTTTCGGATAGTTCCTTGGTCCGGCTTATATTTCTCAAGATCTATAGGCCCCTTCCTACATAGTCAGTACTAACAACAGGGTTTTAATCTATTGCTCCTGTCACTTCCAAGGCAGTTCCCTCTGTTTTAGCTTCTTCTGTTTGCTGGTCATTTCAGTGTCTGATTTCCACCCTGACACAAGAGGGGTGGTGGTGGACACTTTTTTAGGCTCACTTGTTCAGTCGCACTGTGGGGAGGGAGGGACTCTGTAAACAAATAACACTGGCTTGTGCTCGCAGTGCCTCAGCCACACTGGGCCTGCCCCCCGCTCACGGTGCGTGTGCCCTCCCTGCTCACACGGCTTAGGCTCTAGGTTGCTCTACTGGGAACCATCTGAGGCTGGCCCTGGGCTGCATGCACTTCCCAGGTCTAAGCCGCTCAGGTTCAGGCACTCGGGTAGTCCTCAGAGGCGCAGACTTCGTTGGGCCTGTGTTTTGTGCCCTTCCCACATCCGAGCAGCTCAGGTGTTGAGGTGTTTGGCGAGCACAGTTGCTGCAATTTATCGCCTCCCTCATCCTTGTTGCTTGGTTTTCTGGATGTACAACTGGCGCACCTTTTCAGGCAGATGTTGACTGTCCAGAACCCCAAGTCTTAGTTAGCAAAGAAGCTTGCTTCCAGTTTGGTAGATAATGTCTCTCTGGGGCTGTGATTGCCCCCTTCTGGCTCTGGCTGCCTGTCACCGGAGGCGGATGGTCTACAGCTGGCTAGTTCTGTTCATTCCTTTGTTCTGTGCTTGGGCCTGGCGGTGTCTTAGGGCTTTCCACTTGGTAGCTATCCCACAGTCTGGTTTGCTAGCCCAAGTCAGTTCTCTCAGATTGCCCTCGGGGAATTCAGGCCAGGTCCTTACTCTAAGCAATGCAGCCCGTGCCTCCCTGCCCAGCCCCTGCTTGCTAGTGGCGAGTGCAGGCATCTGCGCTGCTTCTCCGCTGGGGGGGTTACCATTGGACACGTGATCTGTGGGTTTTAATTATTTATTTATTTTTCCTCCCTGTTATGTTTCCCTCGGTGCTTCCAGGGCTCGCCACAGACTTGACAGTGAGAGTGTTTCCTGGTGTCTGGAAACTTCTTTCTTTTTAAGACTCCCTTCCTGGGATGGAGCTCCATCCCTACCTCTTTTGTCTCTTTTTTTGTCTTTTATATTTTTTCCTACCTCTTTTCAAAGACAATGGGCTGCTTTTCTGGGTGCCTGATGTCCTCTGTTGGCATTCAGAAGTTGTTTTGTGGAATTTACTCAGCATTTAAATGTTCTTTTGATGAATTTGTGGGGGAGAGAGTGGTCTCCCCATCCTACTCCTCCTCCATCTTAGGACCACCCCAAGAAATAATTTTAAAACAAGAATGTATAGGAGTTTCTGATTATTTGGTTCTTCCAGGTGGAGAAGAATAAAGGGTCTAGCATGAGTCTAGTGGTGTCACCAGTCAAGATAAGCCCTATAAAAGGAAAAGGAGTAATCAGGACTGGCAGAGGAAGAATTAAAATGAGGCCAGTTGCAAAGAATGCATTCAGTTTGGGATTTGCTGAGTTTTAGGGTGGTTTGAAGCACTGATGTACATCCTTCTAGTTCTGAAGGTCTGGAATTGGATGAGGTATGAATGAGATAGGGATTAAATGGTTAAGTAGCTTGTGAGTTGCTGTAAAGCCTTCTGAGAGAATGCGATCTCTCAGGGTGAAGCTATAGGGTGAAGAAAGAGTAGTACCAAGTAAAGGATCTCAGGGTACCAGTACTGAAGGACAGAGGAAGAGCTGAGGTGGGAGGATGGAGGAGCAGAAGTCAACAAAGAATGAAAATGCCATCATTGTCCAACACAAGGCAGGGAACAGCTGGGGTTGCGTGAGATGATGACTTCTGCTAGAGTAGTTTCAGTGGAGTGGGGGCTGTGGGAGGTTGCTTCAGTAGATGGAGAGGCGCCTGGGAGATGGAAGGTGGAGTGAGACAATGGCCTCAGGAAGCTGGCCAAGGAGGGAAGAGGGAAAGGGAAAAAATATCTCTAGATTTAGGCAAAATGTGTTCCCTCCACAAAGGGAAGAGATTTGAGCCCATTTATTGACCCATAGAAGGAATTGTGAAAGAGAATGAGCTCAAGATGCTGGTAACTGTTCAAGCAAAGCCCAGAGAAATTAGCTTTGAATAGAAGGCAACCCATCTCTTTTTCAGGGGCTTCCTGGGTGGTGCAGTGGTAAAGAGTTTGCCTGCCAGTGCAGGAGATGCAGGAGACTTGGGTTTGATCCCTTGGTTGGGAAGATCCCTGCAGAAGGCATGACAATCCACTCCAGTATTCTTGCCTAGGAAATCCCATGGACAGAGCGAGCCTCTGGGATCACAGAGAGTTAGGCATGACTGTGCACATACGCACATCTCTTCCTCTAAGAGTGAAGTGGGAAAAAAAGAATCCACCTGAGCTCTCATGTGCTAAGTCACTTCAGTCATGTTTGATCCTATGTCCGACTTCAGTCATGTGACCCCTATGGGCCATAGCTAGCCAGGCTCCTCTGTCCATGGGATTCTCCAGGCAAGAATACTAGGGTGGGAAATCTTATTTCTTGCAAATTTCAGGGACTAAGATCAGAAGGGAAGGAGCAAGGGTAGTGCAGTGGGGGTGGGGGCAGGAGGTGGAGGCTGGTAAAAACAGTGTGAATGATGCCACTCCTGTCCCAGCCCGTCCTGCCTCATCCCTGAATGCCATCTGCAGGGTCAAAGTCAGGAGGACGAACAGTGGGAGCTTGCCGGACCCACCCGTGCTCCTGCTAGTGCCTCTGGGGTCCTTGAGTGTCTACTGAATGTTAAATATAACAGAGGCGCTTTCTCCTTCTTAGAGAAGCTCATAGCCAAACTGAAAAGCGGAGGAGAGATAAAATGAACAACCTGATTGGAAAACTGTCTACGATGATCCCTCAGTGCAGTCCCATGGCCCGGAAACTGGACAAACTGACAGTTTTAAGAATGGCTGTCCAACACTTGAGATCTTTAAAAGGTGAGTTGGAAGATGGCCTCCACACTCAGGTTTGTAAAGTCTCCCCTGTAATTGAGGTCCCTGGTTTGTTGCTTTTGGCTACTGAGATTTTATACAAATGCGTCTTTCAGCTTCATTGGTATTCATTTTGATGCTTGTCCATATTCCATAGGTGGAGAAAGTACTAACTTGGATGTCAGAAAAGTTGGTTTCACTGAACTCTTCATCTTAGGTTTACTCTGTGAACTTGAAAAGTCTTTACATTTCTACTTGTCTTCCCAGGTATAATATTAAGGTGATGATACGTGTCATGCATACCTAGTTCAGAAGTTCTGAAATATTTAGTTGTGATAATTTTAAGTTATTGTCAGATTTCCATTATAAGGAAAGAAAAACGCTTTAAATTCATCAATTTCTCTTAAAACTTCATTCGGACTTGTAAGTAGTACCTGAAAATGCAACACACCTTACTATTAGTGTCTCCACTTACTAATATAGTATCACTCAAACTAAGATAGTCTTACATATTGGGTGAAGGAGGTCCTCCGCTGATGAGGATTGGGGTGTGTGTGATCATTTCTGACTCTGAACTAAAAAAAAATAATTTTATTTATTTATTTGTGTACTTTTGGCCATGCTGGGTCTTTGTTGCTGTGCGGGCTTTTCTCTAGTTGTGGTGAGCAGGTTTCTCACTGAGGTGGCTTCTCTTGTTGCAGGCACGAGGCTTTCAGTAGCTGTGGCTCCCAGGCTCTAGAGCACAGGCTCAACAGTTGTGGTGCACGGGCTTGGCAGCTCTGTGGCAAGGGGGATCTTCTCAGATCAGGGATCGAACTCATGTCTCCTGCATTGGCAGGTGGATTACCACTGAGCCAGGGAAGCCCTGATCTTGAATTTTAAATCAAAGTGTGACAAACATTCTGTGTACATGTGTAGTGAAAATCACATCTGGTTTGGGAACAAACCCGGTCCAACTTGAGGGACACAATGATGGAAACAGACTGGGGTTTTAGATATAAGAATGTTGGTGACATAAATTCATTTTGATACAGTCTGAGGAACTGGCTGGTGAGTTTTCTCCAGACTGTAGAGGAGACTCTAAAGGTTCAGATTTGTAAAGATCTAAAAGATTATAGTGAAATCTTGCTCCAAAAGTATTAAAAAGGAATAAGCAAAGGAAGGCCAACAGTCTTATTTAGATCTCTGTCCTGAACTACATGCCAGGAAAAGGACAGTCTGTTTCAGGGAGAAGAAAGTTCTGTGGCCAGAACACAGATTTTGCCAAGTTGACTTAAAGTGGCTTAGAGGAGAGTGGTGTTACCTGGATTCCATGTGCAAACTGGAGCCCAGACCAAGAGGATCTTACTTCATAATGAACCAAAAAATCCTGACAGATCTACTCAGATTGGAGGAGGAAGGGACATCTACAAATTAGGAAGTAAAACTAGAGAGAGCTATTACAGGGCTATTTAATAGTAGTTTGTGCAAGTTGTGCTTTAAAGCACCTTCCTTAGATCTCTGCAGATGGTAGAAAACTGGCTTGTGCACGCCAGCCGAGCACGAGTAGATCTGGAGAGCAGGCTGTGGGGAAGGCAAGTACAGCTCTCAGTCCCTTCAGTACCGTATGTACAGCAGGCCTGGGGTTGGGGGACTGCCTGGCAGGCCTGCTTCTGGGAGCACGATTGGTGCTCTTTTGTTCATAATAACCCATTGTGAAAGAAGATTCTCTTTTATTCACAACTAGGCCTTGTGTAAGTTCTGTGCAATATTTCTCTTAAATCTGTTAGCAATGAACATTAGCAGGTTCAGCTGAGGTCATTTGATTGCAACCCTAAAATTACCCAGCGTTTTCACATTCACAGCGTTCTGAGGGAGGAGGACCTGAGGGAAAAGCTATGAATCAGCAACCTAATTCAACAAGCATGCACTGAGCATCAGCTGAGTTCTTGTTCTGTGCTGGGGTTAGGCAAATGAAGGAGGCAAGGTCTCTGTGCTGGGGGCGGGGGATGCGTGGTGGATACGGAAGATGGACCCAGGGAGAGATTATTAACACCTAGTGTGATCAGTGATACATGGAAGTATGCATGGGATGCACTGCAGGGCAAGCTCAGTAAGGAGGAGACCCTGTCTAAATCCAGATGGGGTTCTTTGGAACAGAGCGTACGTAGACTTCATCACTGGTCCTTGTAAACTGAAGTGAGATGGCCTTATCCTCACCAGACATCCTGACCAGATCCTTAGTGCTACCCATGGATGAGATGACAGAGCAGCTGGGGCTGCATTCCAGCGCTCTGGCCAAAGCGTACCCCAATGCCATCCCCAGATGCCTAGGTGCCATGAGCGGGTTGCATGTGGATGGTCCACAGAGAATTACTCTGAAGACAGAGGATGTGAAATGACTTTTTTTCCCTCTACATTCTACAGCAGTGCATCTCAAATTATCTGGGGAAAGGACAAGTATTCTCCTTCCCTATCCGTTGTAAAATATAGCACAATTAATTACGGGGAAAACGCTCATAGGCTGGTATGTCCCAACAGTTTTACGTTTCCACGTGTGTGTATGTTAGTCTCTCAGTCATGCTGGACTCTTTGCAACCCCATGGACTGTAGCCTACCAGGCTCCTCTGTCCATGGACTTCTCCAGGCAAGAATACTGGAGTGGGTAGCCTTTCCTTTCCCCGAGACAGGTTCTCAGGGAGGTCCTTGAGCACAATGTTTCTTAATGGTGGAGGTGGTGGTCCGAGGATGAGGAAGAAGAGTTGTTATTGTCATATTGATCCTTATTATCCTTATCATTATAATGATCATTGTCATTATTATTTTCATATTGTCATTTTCAATGATGAAGAACGCAATAAAATAAAATGACAATAAATGACAATGAAGAACTTAGTAAAAGTAAGTCATCATGTTCCGCATTTGTTTTTGCCACTAGAATCTGAGAATCAAATTTGTCACTGCCCGATGGCAGGAGTACAGAATCGCACACCATACATTGTTAGCTCACTTCACCCTAACTTCAGCTCTACACTGACTGCCCTCTTTTCCTCACCAGCATGTCCTCACTCATCTATTTAGCCAGGGCTCACCCAGTCTGGCTGACTGACACTGACCAGGTTACCTCAGCACAATTCTGCCAACCTCGCTTCAAGCCAGCCTGCAAGTGTCACTGCCTTGCTCACACTGATTTATTCCTGTGCCAGCCGGGCACTCAGGTCTGCATCTTTAGCCTTTTCTCAGCTCCCTCCTACAAGTCTCCTGGGGACTGATAACAATAATAGCAAGAAGTCATGTGGGGAGATTCCTTGAGGGCTTCCTAGAAGGTAGATTCTAAAAGAGCTTTCTTTTGCTTATGTCAGGCCTTGTAAGGATGTTGCCAGTCTGAGAAGACTTTACCAAATCATTCTATGAGGATGTTTTATTTTCTGGTTTTGTTCTTTCCCCACCACTTAGGTAACTGGTGGTGGTGATTTAGTCGCTAAGTCGTGTCCAATTCTTTGCAATCTCATGGACTATAGCCTGCCAGACTCCTCAGTTCATGGGATTTCCTAGGCAAGAATATTGGAGTGGATTGCCATTTCCTTCTCTAAGGGGATCTTGCCAACCCAGGGCTCAAACCTGCTTTTCCTGCATTACAGGCACTTTCTTTACCATCTGAGCTACCAGGGAAGCCCCAGGTAATTGGTGAGTTTTGGCTGTAAATTCATCCAAAGGCCAGTTAATGGTTAACCTGTATCAGAGTGTTACCTCCATCTTTTTTTTTTTTTTTTTTAGCAAAAACATCTTTCTTTGGAGTCCCTAGAAAGGGTTGCTGTTTAGGGAAATTGGGAAGTGTAAGGAAGGGAAATATAATTTACTTTTGAATCACCCTTGCTTAGAGTTACCTGGGGACATAGCACACCTGGGCTGGGTGAACAGTCCTCTGCGCCCCCTTGTGGCCATGGAGGGCTTTCCCGGTAAGGCTTGGTGGATGTCCTCAAGACAAATGTATTACTTTTAGTTCTTCCCTTACTTCTGTCAGGTCAAACTTTTACCTAGCTTTGACCTGATCTTTGCACTGGATGCAGCACAAGCTGGAATCAGATTGTTGGGAGAAATATCAATAACCTCAGATACACAGATGACACCACCCTTATGGCAGAAATCGAAGAGGAACTGAAGAGCCTCTTGATGAAAGTGAAACAGGAGAGTGAAAAAACTGGCTTAAAACTCAACATTCAATAAACCAAGATCATGGCATCCAGTCCCATCACTTCATGGCAAATAGATGGGGAAACAACGGAAACCGTGAGACTTTATTTTGGGGGGCTCCAAAATCACTGCAGATGGTGACTGCAGCCATGAAATTAAAAGACACTTGCTCCTTGCTCTATGACAAACCTAGATAGCATTTTAAAAAGCAGAGACATTACTTGGCCAACAAAGGTCCATCTAGTCAAAGCTATGGTTTTTCTAGCTACTGGAAAAAAATAGTATAAAGAAAGATTACAAGAAAATTATAAAAGATTATAAAGAAAGTTGAGTGCCATAGAATTGATGTTTTTGAACTGTGGTGTTGAAGACTCTTGAGAGTCCCTTGGACTATAAAGAGATCAAACCAATCAATTCTAAAGGAAATCAGTCCTGCATATTCATTGGAAGGACTGATGTTGAAGCTGAAACTCCAATACTTTGGCCACCTGATGTGAAGAACTGACTCATTGGAAAAGACCCTGATGCTGGGAAAGACTGAAGGTGGGAGGAGAAGGGGATGATAGAGGATGAGATGGTTGGATGGCATCAGCGACTCAATGGACATGAGTTTGAGCAAGCTCTGGGAGTTGGTGATGGACAGGGAAGCCTGGTGTGCTGCAGCCTCTGGGGTCACAAAGAGTCAGACACTGAGCAACTGAACTTAACTGATCTGATCATTCCTTACCCTTTTCCAAGCTCTTCCAGTTGCTTTAGAGACTTTCCTTTCAATATAATGAACTCTGTGAAAGGGCTTAAAATGAATGATTTCATTTATACTTTATACATTTTGTATACTGTCAGAAGTCTCCATATGGTCTTTAAAGGGTCATATAGAAAATCCTATGAATTCATAAAATTTGCTTAGAATTCAATAATCTCCCGAATTACTCAGGATAATTCATATCATCAGGTGGTTTTTGTTTTTTTTTTTTTGAAAGGAGTATTTTTTATTATTTATTTGACTACCTCTGGTGTTAGTTGTAGCATGCAGGATCTTTGTGTACTCTTTCGGTATTGCGCTTGGACTCCCTAGTTGTGGCACACAGACTCCAGAGCATTCAGGCTTCAGTAGTTGCGGCACATAAGTGGGCTTAGTTGCTCTAAGGCATATGGGATCTTAGTTCCCCAACCAGGAATTGAACCCATATCTCCTGCATTGCAAGGCAGATTCCCTTAACCACTGGCTCACCATATTATCAGTTTTAGGAAGCTAAGAGATTATAAAACAACAAGAGTCTTGAATATTGTTGTGTGTTATTATAATGTTATAGATAATATATTACATTTTTATCTCTTTTCAATATACAGCTTTTACTGTCTGCACATTTGTGTATAAAGGAATAAGTAGCTCTAAGAACTTATCTGAAAACAGGAAATTGCAATCTAGTAACAAGAAAGAAAGAGAATAATTACAGAAGAGATCTTAGACTATGCTAGAAAAGAAAATACCATCATCCTTGTCATCACCAATAGCAGCCCCAGAATTGCTAATATTCACTGAGCGTTTACTATATTTCCATCTCTATTTGATTTTCAGTTAACTATATGACTTATTTATTTTTAGGTATGACAAGTTCTTACCCAGGAAATAATTACAGACCTTCATTCATTCACGATAATGAGCTCAGACACTTAATTCTTAAGGTAAGTAAAGAGATATGCTTGTCTAAGTTGTATTGTCCTTTCATTTTTGTCTGAATGGGAGGAAGATTTTCTTCAGTTCACTTCCTGTTGTAAACGTACAGGAATATATATTATGTCAAATTTCCTTTAAGATAAACATTTAAGTTAAACAAGTGACTGTGTCCATTGTGTCCAACTCTTTGCAACCTCCTGGACCATAGCCCAGTAGGTTCCTCTGTCCAAGGAGTTCTCCAGGCAAGAATCCTGGAGTGGGTTGCCATTCCCTCCTCCAGGGGATCTTCCCAACGCAGGGGTGGAACCAGATCTGCCCAATTGCAGGTGTACTCTTTATCGTCTGAGGCACCAGGGAAGCCCATGTCTTACTAGTTTGAGCTAATGAGTGTAGAGGTAGAGGATGGGTGTATTCCAAAGCAGAGAGCATAGCTAGTCTTGAACGCTGAGCTCCTTGTGCTTCCTGACATGCTCATCTCCCACACTGTGAGCTCTGTGCCCCTCTTTACTCCCTCCTTCAAAGCCGTCTGTCTTGTACTCAGTTCCTTCAGGATCCTGTCCTCTGCAGAGCCAGCCACTGCTTACTGAATGAATTGTTAGTCAATGCTTTGCCATTTCTGTCGTTGTCATTTCAAATGCATGAGATTCACTGGTCTAGAGGTTTATTTGATGTGGAAAATATGACCATGTCATTGGCTTATTCTGCCCCCAGGAGGCAATATGTTTCTTGATCTTCTGCTGTTACTACTAGGCTTTATGCCTTAGTATGACTAAACAGAAAGATTTTATATACATTTGTCCTTGAATTTTTTTAAGAGCCCCTTTTTTATCTGAACAGCTGAATTCAAATATAGTATTCCTGATGCTTCCTTTATCCCAGTCTGCACAGTCCTTCCATCTCAATACATCCACAGGCAACTGTTATCAAGTGTTTTGATATGTGTACAGAGTTTCTATACTCATATAGAACTTGACACAGGTAATTTTTATATTATGAAATATTTCAATTTAATATTGCATGCCTGGACTTTCCAGATGAAAAACATTAGTTTTGACTGGAGTTCAATTTGATGTTATCAGTCTTTTTATATAATGAGAAATTTCTTAAAATTAACTTTACTAGCTCTTACGACCACTCTTTAGTTTTATTGCTACAGTAATTTTCTCAAAATCTGAATGTATTTGTATGAGAGAGACAGAAGATCTTTTATTATTTGTTTAACTCCTTTTTTTGAGATAATTCACATACCATATGGTTTTTAGTATATTCACAGTTATGGAATCATAATCACAATGCAACTCTTTTATCATTTTTAAAGAAAAAATTCAGATATTTATTTATTTGGCTGTACCGGGTCTTAGCTATGGTACATGTAATCTTTAGTTGAGACATGAAAAGTCTTACTTGTGGCATGTGGGATCTGGTTCCCAGACTAGGGATCGAACCTGGGCCCTCTGCATTGGAAGCATGGACTCTTAGCCACTGGACCACCAGGAAACTCCCACAATGCAATTTTAGAACATTATCATCACCTTCAAAGGAAACTCTACCCATTAACAATCAAATTAACTTGGTTTTGAATTGTTTACAGTGCTCACTAGAATTTAAACTGTGGGTAGATTAATACATCAAGAAGAGCAAAATAAATCTAATGTCTATGCCTACATAAATCAGTGAACCACGTTTCCCTCAAGATCTTTTATAATATTCACCTTGTATTATATTTTTAAATCCTAGACTGCAGAAGGCTTCCTATTTGTGGTTGGATGTGAGAGAGGAAAAATTCTCTTCGTTTCTAAATCGGTCTCCAAAATACTTAATTATGATCAGGTATCCAAAACTGAGCATATTTCTTACTATGTTTATTTTTTAAAAATAACACATATATTGAAGCTTCTAAACTCTTTCTTCTCCCTGGGTTGTGGGATTGGGTTCTGCTGAGTTAGAATTTCAAGAAAGATGGGAAGATATGTGGAAAAAATATGAATTTTTGTTACTGACAGGAGTGTTTACTTCCTTTAGCAAGTTATTTCATTTTCTTGAACCTCAGCTTCTTCCTATGTAAAAAATGGAAATCATGATTATACCTGTTTTTCAGGATATAAACACATTAAGTAAGATATCATATTTGAGTGTTGGAAAAATATTAGTCACCCTTGCCTGTTTCCTCCAAGAGAGAGCATTAATATTTATCAAGCTATGTGCATTGCCAAACAGCTTTGGCTGTAGGCTCTGGCAACAAATTCTGAAATATATCCTTTATTTAACCAGCACTGTGATTGATTTGTCTCCTCATTTTTGAACACCATTTCATTTAAACTAGTTACTCAAAAAGTATAGGATTGAAACCAACAGAGAGAATAAACTAGTACTTGTGGTCTCCTTTAAAATAGAAATACAATAATATAATATGTATGTATTATAATATGTAATATGTATAAAGATAACAGCTTTTATCATAAATAACTCTCATCAATCTCAGCCTATATTCTCCCCAAAACTTGAAAATATGGAGAGATGGAAGGCATTCATAGATAATGAGTTAAATAAAAGAAATAGATAGTATGAGCCTACATGCAAAGGAGTGAAGACTGAAGGAATCATGCAGCTGATTTGATTATTATATTTTCTAATTAGAAATAGAGAACATCACTCACATAGGTACACACCAAGATACTTGACAATTGAAGATAGCTCTTAAGTTCCAAATTAGTGACATAGAGTCTAGTCCCCCTGGACACTGACTTTGCATTTCAGAGACCATGAGACTCACTGACCGCTCAGGAGGACTTTGGTATCCCCGTGGTACAGGGTCTTGGCCTCAGCTTTTCAGCTTCAGAAATCTGATCTGTTTGTATAGCAGAGATTGATACAACATTGTAAATCAACTATTCGTCAATTTAAAAAAAAACTAATTTGCACTGAGGCAGAGTTCTGGGCATAGACTTATATATTAGCCAATCACACAATAGACTGAAATATAAATCAGATTGCTAGCTTTTTTTTTTTTTTTTAAGTAGAGCTATCTAACTGCCTTAAAAAAAAAAAGAAAAGAAAAAAACTAGCAGTCTGATTTATACATCAGTCTGTTGTTTTTCCAGTAGTCATGTATGGATGTGAGAGTTGGACTATAAAGAAAACTGAGCAGTGAATAATTGATGTTTTTGAGCTGTGATGTTGGAGAAGACTCTTGATTGCAAGGAGATCCAACCATTCCATCCTAAAGGAAATCAGTCCTGAATATTGATTGGAAGGACTGATGCTAAAGCTGAAACTCCAATACTTTGGCCACCTGATGTGAAGAACTGACTCACTGGAAAAGACCTGATGCTGGGAAAGACTGAAGGCAGGAGGAGAAGGGGATGACAGAGGATGAGATGGTTGGATGGCATCACCGACTCAATGCTCAAGAGTTTGAGCAGGCTCCAGGAGTTGGTGATGGACAGGGAAGCCTGGTGTGCTGCAGTCTCTGGGGTCGCAAAGAATGGGACATGACTGAGTGACTGAACTATACCAATCTAACTGCCAAGCACTCCAGGCCACTTGGACCAGCTGGTCCATTTGTTCTACCTTCCGTAGGAATGTCTACTTGGGTAATAAAGTCAGAAGAGAGTGATCACTGTGGGCTTCACATGTAAAGTAGAATGTCTGCCAGTTTAGAGCAGAGAGGAGGAGGAAGACATTTCAGGTTTGGAGAGGGAATCTAGGAAGTTAGGGAGTAAAAGGCTATTGGCTAGCTTGGCCAGGGCACTGAATTTATAGAGAAGAAGTAATGATTTCCAGGTGATGAGACCATGGAAATAGTCATGGGCCAAGGAATGCTCTGCATGTGGGGAAAAATGAAATGCCAAGTAGGAGATGTACCAAGTTGGGTTTGGTTTACCAACAGTATGGTAATTTTTTAAGGCAGTATGGTAAATTTCTGAGTCACATCATGAGATCAAAGGTATTCTGTATTTTTTATATTATTGTGTAATATAATATTTTTACTTTTACCAATGAAAGTGAAAGTGAAAAGTGTCTAACTCATTGCGACCCCATGGCCTATACAGGTCATGGAATTCTCCAGGCCAGAATACTGGAATGGGTAGCCTTTCCCTTTTCCAGGGGATCTTCCCAACCCAGGGATCAAATCCAGGTCTCCCTCATTGCAGGTGGATTCTTTACCAGCTGAGCCACAAGGGAAGTACAAGAATACTGGAGTAGGTAGCCTATCCCTTCTCCAGTGGATCTTCCTGACTCAGGAATCAAACTGGGGTCTTCTGCATTGCAGGTGGATTCTTTACCAACTGAGCTACCCAGGAAGCCCACTCTTTTTTCTTTGCCACTTTTACCAATGATTAAGTTTAAATAAAATGTTATTTATTAGATGTGTATTTGTGATTAATGTGTATCCAATTTTGGGTCTGTATGTATGTACTTTTTTTTGTCTATAAGTTTTACTCTGCTTTTAACACTAAGGTAACTTCACCCAGTGTAGTTGATGTATCCAAGCTTAAGAAAAAGCCACTTTAACCAAAGAAACAGTTTTTTTGAGGAAACATAGAAATAACATGACACTGATTTTAAATGAACTTCTACCTTATAAATAGGCTAGTTTGACTGGACAAAGCTTATTTGACTTCTTACATCCAAAAGATGTTTCCAAAGTAAAGGAACAACTTTCTTCCTCTGATATTTCACCCAGAGAGAAGCTAATAGATGCCAAAGGTAAGTACTCATTTCAGCCTTATCATTTTATGGAAATATAATTCTTAATTAAAGGTATAGCAATATAGTTTTTTGAAAAATTAGCTAATTATAGTTTTATCAAGGGGAGAATTGTTTAATAACTTTATAATCATCAATCTCAGTTTTTAAAATATCACTATATAGAGAATACATGTATAAAAGTAAATATATAAAGATGTTTTTGGGAAAATGTGATTACTTCATATTCTCCAGCTTTCATATGCTAATAAAATCTTTATTGGAAAGTGTCATTTGGGATTAAAAAAATTACTGGAGTTTTTTTATTGTTTAGTTGTTTGCTAAGGGATAACTATTCTCTTTCTCAAATGTGTTAGGTCTTCTCAGTGTGAAACACTTTGTATAATTGTTCTTGGGAAGTATACATATTCTCTGTTTTCCAGAAATACTTCTTTTCTCGGAAACTGCTTATTGCCTAATAATTATTTATCATATAAAATAATGATGTTTTATGCCACTGATACTATTTCAGTTAAGTTTTTTTCATTTAATTTTTATTTCATTGAAGTTATCTTTGTTATCTGCCCCCCCTGGGGAAAAATATAAAGACAAATTGCAAGTGATTATATTTTTTGGTGTGTTTCACTTTGGGGTTTGCTGTACAATGATGTCAATAACCATAGATGACCAGAACACATGAGGAAATACATTTTAAAATTATTTGAAAACATTTTCTTCCTATTCTCTTGCCTCCCTGCACTATGAAAGCTGCTTTGCAAGTTCACAGTAATTTCCACACAAGTAAGAGTCATGTGTATTCTGGCTCAAGACGATCTTTTTTCTGTCGAATGAAGAGCTGCAAAATCTCTGTCAAAGAAGAGTATGAATATTTACCCAACTCAAAGAAGAAAGGTATCATCTTTTTGAAATATCAAGTGATTTGAGGCATGGATGTAAAATTAATGTCCTAATATTGTCTATATAAAAAAATAAGTTGTACGGTCAAGGTAGGCTATGGTTTTTCCAGTAGTCATATATGGATACCAACAAAAGTCTGTCTAGTCAAGGCTATGGTTTTTCCAGTAGTCATGTATGGATCTGAGAGTTGGACTTTAATGAAAACTGAGCACGGAAGAATTGATGCTTTTGAACTGTGGTGTTAGAGAAGACTCTTAAGAGTCCCTTGGACTGCAAGGAGATCCAATAAGTCTATCCTAAAGGAAATCAGTCCTGAATGTTCATTGGAAGGACTGATGTTGAAGCTGAAACTCCAATAATTTGGCCACCTGATGCAAAGAACTGACTCACTGGAAAAGACCCTGATGCTGGGAAAGATTGAAGGTGAGAGGAGAAGGGGATGACAGAGGATGAAATGGTTGGATAGTATCACTGACTCAATGGACATGAGTTTGGGTAAACTCCAGGAGTTTGTGATGGACAGGGAGGCCTGGCATGCTGCAGTCCATAGAGTCACAAAGAGTCACACGACTGAGTGACTGAACTGGACTGAATGGTCAAGGCAAATACTGAGGTCAAAAGCATTTATTTGTCCAATAATTATGGCTCTGGTGAATCAATTCCATGTTGAATAGATCCAGTTATAAATGAATCACCTAATCTACACAGCAATCCATATGAGAGAAAGTGTGGTGGCCAATGCAACTACCTCAACACAGCTGGAATCTCTTTGATGTTTGATGCAAGTTGTAACTTGAGTAGAGGCTAACACTAGCAAGATTTGTAAGTCTTTTAAGGATTGCCAAATCAGTTTCTCTCTCCTTCTGGGAAAAGCAGATTTTCCACGTGTACTTACTCAGTACTAATATTTCAGTCGTCTCTTTGGCATGGTGCATGGCTAGTGCCCAGTATAACCATTTAACTTCTGTAAAACCAGATCTCACCCCCTGGCCTAGCATTTTACTCTTTGCTTCTAAACTTTGCAACTCCACAAGGTTGATTTTCAACCTGTGTCTTCTTTTTGAGAACCATTGCTTTAAACTCGAAGTGTGAGATTCTGTGGGCTTCCCAGGTGGCTCAGTAAAGAATTCACCAGGAATGCAGGAGATGTGGGTTCAATCTCTGGGTCAGGAAGATCCTCTGGAGTAGGAAATGGCAACCTACTCCAACATTTTTGCCTGGAGAATCCCATGGGCAGCAGAGTATGGTGGGCTACAGTCCATAGAGTAGCCAAGAGTCAGACATAACTGAAGCGACCTAGCACACATGCACACATGGACTAAATTGTGTCCCTAAAATTCATATGTTGAAGCCTAATGTGGTATTATTTGGGTAGGACCTTTGAGACATAATTAGATTTAGATGAAGTCATGAGGGTGGGGCCCTCATGCTATATTTAGCACCCTTCTAAGGGGGGAGCCCAGAAGATTTGTAGTCTGTGAGCACACAGTGAGATGATAGCTGTCTGCAAGCCAGAAGTCAACTATGCTGCCTGATCTCAGAACTCCAGGTTCCAGAACTGTGAGGAGGTAAATTTCTGTTGTTTAAGCCACTCAGCCTATAGTGCTTATTATGGGGGGCCCAGCTGACCAAGACAGCAAACAACTTGGATCATTTTCTCTATGGTAATTCTCATAAGTATTTCTGAAAACACTCTGCAGTGGGAACCAAAGGAATCTGGGTTTTGCTGAAAATAAATGTATGTTTAGTAAATTGGCATATTACAATTTATCTTGAAAAATGANGTAGCCTATCCCTTCTCCAGTGGATCTTCCTGACTCAGGAATCAAACTGGGGTCTTCTGCATTGCAGGTGGATTCTTTACCAACTGAGCTACCCAGGAAGCCCACTCTTTTTTCTTTGCCACTTTTACCAATGATTAAGTTTAAATAAAATGTTATTTATTAGATGTGTATTTGTGATTAATGTGTATCCAATTTTGGGTCTGTATGTATGTACTTTTTTTTGTCTATAAGTTTTACTCTGCTTTTAACACTAAGGTAACTTCACCCAGTGTAGTTGATGTATCCAAGCTTAAGAAAAAGCCACTTTAACCAAAGAAACAGTTTTTTTGAGGAAACATAGAAATAACATGACACTGATTTTAAATGAACTTCTACCTTATAAATAGGCTAGTTTGACTGGACAAAGCTTATTTGACTTCTTACATCCAAAAGATGTTTCCAAAGTAAAGGAACAACTTTCTTCCTCTGATATTTCACCCAGAGAGAAGCTAATAGATGCCAAAGGTAAGTACTCATTTCAGCCTTATCATTTTATGGAAATATAATTCTTAATTAAAGGTATAGCAATATAGTTTTTTGAAAAATTAGCTAATTATAGTTTTATCAAGGGGAGAATTGTTTAATAACTTTATAATCATCAATCTCAGTTTTTAAAATATCACTATATAGAGAATACATGTATAAAAGTAAATATATAAAGATGTTTTTGGGAAAATGTGATTACTTCATATTCTCCAGCTTTCATATGCTAATAAAATCTTTATTGGAAAGTGTCATTTGGGATTAAAAAAATTACTGGAGTTTTTTTATTGTTTAGTTGTTTGCTAAGGGATAACTATTCTCTTTCTCAAATGTGTTAGGTCTTCTCAGTGTGAAACACTTTGTATAATTGTTCTTGGGAAGTATACATATTCTCTGTTTTCCAGAAATACTTCTTTTCTCGGAAACTGCTTATTGCCTAATAATTATTTATCATATAAAATAATGATGTTTTATGCCACTGATACTATTTCAGTTAAGTTTTTTTCATTTAATTTTTATTTCATTGAAGTTATCTTTGTTATCTGCCCCCCCTGGGGAAAAATATAAAGACAAATTGCAAGTGATTATATTTTTTGGTGTGTTTCACTTTGGGGTTTGCTGTACAATGATGTCAATAACCATAGATGACCAGAACACATGAGGAAATACATTTTAAAATTATTTGAAAACATTTTCTTCCTATTCTCTTGCCTCCCTGCACTATGAAAGCTGCTTTGCAAGTTCACAGTAATTTCCACACAAGTAAGAGTCATGTGTATTCTGGCTCAAGACGATCTTTTTTCTGTCGAATGAAGAGCTGCAAAATCTCTGTCAAAGAAGAGTATGAATATTTACCCAACTCAAAGAAGAAAGGTATCATCTTTTTGAAATATCAAGTGATTTGAGGCATGGATGTAAAATTAATGTCCTAATATTGTCTATATAAAAAAATAAGTTGTACGGTCAAGGTAGGCTATGGTTTTTCCAGTAGTCATATATGGATACCAACAAAAGTCTGTCTAGTCAAGGCTATGGTTTTTCCAGTAGTCATGTATGGATCTGAGAGTTGGACTTTAATGAAAACTGAGCACGGAAGAATTGATGCTTTTGAACTGTGGTGTTAGAGAAGACTCTTAAGAGTCCCTTGGACTGCAAGGAGATCCAATAAGTCTATCCTAAAGGAAATCAGTCCTGAATGTTCATTGGAAGGACTGATGTTGAAGCTGAAACTCCAATAATTTGGCCACCTGATGCAAAGAACTGACTCACTGGAAAAGACCCTGATGCTGGGAAAGATTGAAGGTGAGAGGAGAAGGGGATGACAGAGGATGAAATGGTTGGATAGTATCACTGACTCAATGGACATGAGTTTGGGTAAACTCCAGGAGTTTGTGATGGACAGGGAGGCCTGGCATGCTGCAGTCCATAGAGTCACAAAGAGTCACACGACTGAGTGACTGAACTGGACTGAATGGTCAAGGCAAATACTGAGGTCAAAAGCATTTATTTGTCCAATAATTATGGCTCTGGTGAATCAATTCCATGTTGAATAGATCCAGTTATAAATGAATCACCTAATCTACACAGCAATCCATATGAGAGAAAGTGTGGTGGCCAATGCAACTACCTCAACACAGCTGGAATCTCTTTGATGTTTGATGCAAGTTGTAACTTGAGTAGAGGCTAACACTAGCAAGATTTGTAAGTCTTTTAAGGATTGCCAAATCAGTTTCTCTCTCCTTCTGGGAAAAGCAGATTTTCCACGTGTACTTACTCAGTACTAATATTTCAGTCGTCTCTTTGGCATGGTGCATGGCTAGTGCCCAGTATAACCATTTAACTTCTGTAAAACCAGATCTCACCCCCTGGCCTAGCATTTTACTCTTTGCTTCTAAACTTTGCAACTCCACAAGGTTGATTTTCAACCTGTGTCTTCTTTTTGAGAACCATTGCTTTAAACTCGAAGTGTGAGATTCTGTGGGCTTCCCAGGTGGCTCAGTAAAGAATTCACCAGGAATGCAGGAGATGTGGGTTCAATCTCTGGGTCAGGAAGATCCTCTGGAGTAGGAAATGGCAACCTACTCCAACATTTTTGCCTGGAGAATCCCATGGGCAGCAGAGTATGGTGGGCTACAGTCCATAGAGTAGCCAAGAGTCAGACATAACTGAAGCGACCTAGCACACATGCACACATGGACTAAATTGTGTCCCTAAAATTCATATGTTGAAGCCTAATGTGGTATTATTTGGGTAGGACCTTTGAGACATAATTAGATTTAGATGAAGTCATGAGGGTGGGGCCCTCATGCTATATTTAGCACCCTTCTAAGGGGGGAGCCCAGAAGATTTGTAGTCTGTGAGCACACAGTGAGATGATAGCTGTCTGCAAGCCAGAAGTCAACTATGCTGCCTGATCTCAGAACTCCAGGTTCCAGAACTGTGAGGAGGTAAATTTCTGTTGTTTAAGCCACTCAGCCTATAGTGCTTATTATGGGGGGCCCAGCTGACCAAGACAGCAAACAACTTGGATCATTTTCTCTATGGTAATTCTCATAAGTATTTCTGAAAACACTCTGCAGTGGGAACCAAAGGAATCTGGGTTTTGCTGAAAATAAATGTATGTTTAGTAAATTGGCATATTACAATTTATCTTGAAAAATGAAACTATAAGTCACAAATCGGTGGTCGGACTCTACCTTGTCTAGGCTGGTCCTATCTTTCACCTTGAATTTTCATTCCAGTTTTTGTCAAATTCTAGGACAGCACATGACTGAATATATACAATTAGTCATTGACAATAGGGCTTCCCTAGTACCTCAGGAGTAAAGAATCCACCTGCCAATGCAGGAGATGAAGATTGGATCCCTAGATCTGGAAGAGCCCCTGGAGATGGAAATGGCAACCCACTCTAGTATTCTTGCCTGGAGCATCCCAGGGACAGAGGGGCCTGATGGGCTGCCATCTATGGTGTCGCACAGAGTTGGACATGACTGAAGTGCCTTAGCAGCAGCAGAGATCATAAGCTATTAAGTCGCTCAGTTGTTTCTGATTCCCTGGACTGCAACATCCCAGGCTTCCCTGTCCTTCACTATCTCCTGGAGTTTGCTCAAACTCACATCCATTGAGTCGGTGATACTATCCAACCATCTTCTCCTGCTACCCTCATTATTTCCCAGTATCAGGGCCTTTTCCATTGAATCAGCCCTTCCTATCAGGTAACCAAAGGATTGGAGCTTCAGCTTCAGCATCAATCCTTCCAATTTATATTCAGAGTTGATCTCCTTTAGGATTGACTGGTTTGATCTCCTTGCTGTCCAAGGGACTCTCAAGAGTCTTCTTCAGCACCACAATTCAAAAGCATCAACTCAGGCACTCAGCCTTCTTCATGGTCCAACTCTCACATCCATACATGACTACTGGAAAAACTATAACCTTAACTATATGAACCTTTGTCTGCAAAGTGATGTCTCTGCTTTTTAATATGCTGTCTAGGTCTGTCATAGCTTTCCTTCCAAGGAGCAAACATATTTTAATTTCATGACTGCAGTCACTGTCCACAGTGATTCTGGAGCCCAAGAAAATAAAATCTGCCACTGTTTCTACTTTTCCCCCCTCTATTTGCTGTGAAGTGATGGGACTGGATACCATGATCTTCGTTTTTTGAGTGTTGAGTTTTAGGCTAGCTTTTCACTCTCCTTTCACTTTCATCAAGAGGCTCTTTAGTTCCTCTTCACTTTCTGCCATTAGGGTGATAAGAGTGGAGGCCTAATCTGATGTGGCTGGTGTCATCATAAGAAGAGGAGGAGACACCAGGGGTACACACACAAAGAAGAGGCCACGTGAGGAAACAGTAGACCCTCTACAAGCCAGAGGGAGGCCTTGGGAGAAACCAAACTTTCCAACATTTTGATCCAGGGCCTCTAGCCCCCAGAACTGTGAGAAAATTAATGTCTATTGTTTCAGCCACTCAGTCTCTGATATTTTATATGGCAGCCCAAGCAGACTGATAATGGCTGGAATAGTAGCACCACATTGGAGTGAGGTGAGGATTATATGTGGCTAAGGCTTTTGAACTGTGGTGTTGGAGAAGACTCTTGAGAGTCCCTTGGACTGCAAGGAGATCCAACCAGTCCATTCTAAAGGAAATCAGCCCTGGGTGTTCTTTGGAAGGAATGATGCTGAAGCTGAAACCCAGTACTTTGGCCACCTCATGCGAAGAGTTGACTCATTGGAAAAGACTCTGATGCTGGGAGGGATTGGGGGCAGGAGGAGAAGGGGACGACAGAGGATGAGATGGCTGGATGGTATCACCAACTCGATGGACGTGAGTTTGAGTGAACTCCGGGAGTTGATGATGGACAGGGAGGCCTGGTGTGCTGCGATTCATGGGGTCGCAAAGAGTCAGACATGACTGAGCCACTGAACTGACTGAAGGCAGTGTTTGCTTCCTAGACCACACTCAATAAATGTAAGCTGTTATTTGTGGCTCAGAAAGAAGAGAAGGAAAATCAAAGAGCAAGAAGAGAATCAGTAATTATTTAAAACCTGTGTGCCAAACACTTTGCGTGTATAACCTACTTTCATTTGCGTAACAGTCCTGTGCAAACCATCCCAGGCTTGCAAATGAGAAAACCTGAAGCCTGAAAAGATTCTGTAACTTGTTGGAAATCACACAGAAGGGGGCAGAATCGGGAATCCAGCCTTAAAATCTGTGTTCTTTCCACTGTGCCATGCTACCAACTGGAGTAGCTTCCTAGATGCCAGAGGTTGTTAATGAAAGAGGTCCATTCTAGATGATTCTGCAGCAGACACACAGCCAGGGGCTTGGCTCCTGCTCTAGGAATGTATCCCTGCCCACACACGGACGTTCATTCCCCTGCCAGGCTAGGCCACACAGAGGCCTGCAGGCAGAGTCAAACACCTTTTCAAAAAGGACTTTTTAATCTGCTCAAGTGCCTGACCAAGTATTTCACTTAACACTCCAGAGCTCTGCGCCAAAGGCATGAGCCCTGTTTGGCCTTAGGAACAGTGAGGGCGTGTTAACCATTAGATGGGCCCTTTCTCAGGGTTTCCCTGGTGGCTCAGATGATAAAGAATCTGCCTGCATTGCTGGAGACCCAGGTTTGATACCTGGGTTGGGAAAATCCACTGGAGAAGGGAATGGCAACCCACTGTAGTATCTTGCCTGGAAAATTGCATGGACTGAGGAGCCTGGCAGGCTATAATCCATGGGGTCACAATGAGTTAGACAAGATTGAGCGACTAAGGTGACAAAGCATATGTCTTATTCTGATGGTGAGGCCCTGCCTCACTGGTAGAAGAGTTGAAAATTGGGGAGACTCTATGTAGATAGGTGTACAGACAGTTGCCTGGGTCAAGAGGAGGTAACTGCAGAATGTAACCCTGACTGGCCACATGGATGGTGTCCCACTAGTGAGACACTTTTGTATTCTACTTTAACCAAAGGGAATGTCTGCCAAGTGAAATGATTAGATTTTACATAGTTGTTGTCCAGTCTTGAAGTCATGTCTGACTCTTTGTGACCCCGTGGACTGCAGCACTCCAGGCTTCCCTGTCCTTCACTATCTCCTGGAGTTTGCTCAAATACACACCCAGTGAGTTGGTGATAACTATCCAACTATCTCATTCTCTGCCTCCCTCTTCTCCTTTGGCCTTCAATTTTGTGTAGAGTTGCTATTAAATTGTTTTTTCCAATAATAATTAGCCAATGGAATTCACTGTGTTTTAAGACCACTCCCTATTAATGAGAAAAGCCTATAGTTAGCAAAGGTGTTTTTCTTCCCTTTTACCATGGCACGTAAGTTACAGTTAAATTCTTTAATTATTGTTTAAAATTATTTTTATAGAGCAGGTTGAAGTTTACAGCACAATAGAGAGGAAGGTACAGAAGTTTCCCATATATCCCTTGTCCCCACACATGTATAGCTTCCTCCATTATCAATTGAATCTTCCACCCAGAATGCTGTTGTATATATGGCATATATATATATATATATACACACATAGTACATTGACACATCATAGTCACCGGAAGCCCATTATTTTACCTTAGGGTTCAATCTTGGTCATCGTTGTAATACCATACAGAGTATTTTCACTGCCCTAAAAATTCTCTCTGCTCTGTCTAGTCATCTCTCCCCCAAACTACCTCTAGCAATCACTTATTTTTTATCTCATTATATTTTTGATGAGTTTTTGCCTTCACTATATTTAAATTTAAAAGAAGAGAGACTGGAAAGCAGCCCTTTTTAGGCTAATTGAAAATGAATTTAAGGTTTATGGAAAGATTGGCCATGAGTCACTCGAGTGACTATTCTCTCTGATTTTATGGATATTTGAGATTTTCCACAATAAAAAGTCTTTTTAAAAAACATGATTGGCATTAAAAACCTTATTTCGACCCTAACTGTAACATGAATGCCATGCCTTCAAACTTTGAAAAAGCTTTTAAGACAAGGATAAGATTACTCATGTACCTCCACTTGTGAAATCAAAGGCTGCTAGGGATGAATGATTATTACCAAATAGCTTAGATATTCCTTAAATTTATCTTGGTAAGAATACCAATACAGTATTGTAAAGTAAAATAAAGTAAAAAAAAAAAAAAAAAAACTATCAGTAATCCATTGGCTTCTTCTGCAAGTGTGGCAGTTATCAGAGCCCTGCACCATCCTCTCTTGCCACTTGGCTTCCACTGTCCAACACTCATGACTCTCTACTTGACCTCCTTCTCTGGTCCTTAGGGACAGTTCTCCCTGTATCAGCAAGAGGCAGGCTTCCACTCCTGGTGGGGCAGTGCTGCCTGGGAGCATCCCCCCCTCACCCCTGACTGACTGAGGGCAGCTGATATATAAATACTGATATCTTAGTGATGAACAGTTAAGGGTGCCACCGGATTCATGGTCTCTGAAAGAGATTTAACTTAGGACCAAAGACAGTCTCAGTCACTCAGAGCTTTGTGTAGATTTTATTTAAAGTGAAAGTGACAAAAAACCTTTTGACATCTGATGGACATCAGAAGGAGTAGGAGAGGACCTGCCTCACTAATTTAAGTGGAGCCTTATATACTTCTCAAGTAGCTGCTGAGAATAGATGAAAAAATACCTCAAGGCTGTAAGAATTTTGCCCAGACCCTTTGCCATAACATACATCCTGGAATGCCATCAGCATGAGATTAGCCAGAAGGAACAGGTTAACCCAGAGCTCAAGGCTATGGCAGTTTTTACCCAGACCTTCTCCCATAACATACATCCAAAACTCAAAAAAAACGTCCTTGAACAAGACATACTGCTGCCTATGAACAATATCTTGTCTAAGGCAAAAGAATGTAAAAAAGAATGTTTACCTCCTCCTTGAAGAGGCCTTAGGCTTGGACTCCTTATCAACCTGCCTAAGTTAACTCTCAGTATCCTTACTCTCCTATTCCTTGAGGCATTTCAGGCCACATAACTCTGAGGTTTTTGTTCTCCATTTTTCTCCCAGATGGTGATTGCAGCCATGAAATTAAAAGATGCTTACTCCTTGGAAATGGCAACCCACTCCAGTGTTCTTGCCTGGAGAATCCAAGGGACGGGAGAGCCTGGCAGGCTGCCGTCTATGGAGTCACACAGAGTCGGACACAACTGAAGTGACTTAGCAGTAGCAGCAGCACTCCTTGGAAAGAAAGTTATGACCAACCTAGACAGCATATTAAAAAGCAGAAACATTACTTTGCCAACAAAGGTCCATCTAGTCAAGGCTATGGTTTTCCAGTGGTCCTGTATGGATGTGGGAGTTGGACTATAAAGAAAGCTGAGCATTGAAAAATTGATGCTTTGAACTGTGGTGATGGAGAAGACTCTTGAGAGTCCCTTCGACTGCAAGGAGATCCAACCAGTCCATCCTAAAGGAGATCACTCCTGGGTGTTCTTTGGAAGGACTGATGTTGAAGCTGAAACTCCAGTACTTTGGCCACCTGAAGTGAAGAGCTGACTCATTTGAAAAGACCCTGATGCTGGGAAAGATTGAGGGCAGGAGAAGGTGATGACAGAGGATGAGATGGTTGGATGGCATCACTGACTCAATGGACATGGGTTTGGGTGGACTCTGGGAGTTGGTGATAGATAGGGAGGCCTGGCATGCTGTGGTTCATGGGGTCGCAAAGAGTCAGACACGACTGAGCGATGGAACTGAACTTTCTCCCAGAGTGTCCCAACAGATTAAACTTCAGTTTTCTCAAAGTGGCAACCTGTTGGAAAATGGATCTATTATTAGTTTCTTTGTCTTCCCTGTCTGACTTCCCTGACGGAGCTCCCTAGGAACACCTCCCAAACAAACTTCTTGTACTTGAATCCTTGTCTCAGAATCAGCTTCTATGAGAATTCACACTAAGCCAGGAAGGTATCAAGTTGAGAGACCCAGCCTGCAACTTGTGGAAGAAAACGTTCATAAAGGATTTTGAGTCCTTTTGAAAGGATTTTGAAAAGCTGTCCTGTGGGTTATATCAGTGCTTGGATTTTTTTTTTTTTAATCATGGAGTAGATGGCATATGAATCTACCTTGTGGAGCTAATGTAAATAATTAGTTTGGTAAGGATTGAGGCCCATGATCCCAATATTTAGGTAAAAGTAAAGAATTTGGGGGATAAAAGTGTTTTTTAATGGGATTTTTAAAAACTTCAAATAATTGATCAAATGGATCAGATTCCATCAGTAGATGAAATTACACAATCCAAACTAGAAATCTGCCAATTGAATGAATTTTCAAGGTGGGAACTGAGGAACAGGGTAAGTTAGAAATTGTTGGTAACCCTATTAGAGAACTGAAGTCAAAGGCTACGTTCTATAGGATGAGACTCCATACATTAATATAAAACTTTCCAATCTGTATTTTCAGTTGAGCCTGGAATAGGAAATGGCAACCCAATCCAGTATTGTTGCCTGGAAAATCCCATGGACAGACAAACCTGGTGGGCCCAATTTCATGGGGTCACAGAGTCAGACACGACTTAGCGCACATGCACACAGAATATTTTTAGTTAGTATCTTTTGTAAATTTGCAAGAAATCAGAAATGTCTAACTCAATGTATAAGCCTTTTCCTTTTTCATATTTATTTATTTATTTGGCTGCACCAGGGGTTAGTTGCTCCCAGCTTGTGGGATCTAGTTCCCTGACCAGGAATTGAACCCAGGCCTCCAGGATTGGGAGCACTAAATCTTATCCACTGGACCACCAGGGAAGTCCCTATAAGCTATTCTTTTAAGGTTTTTTTTTTTGTGTGTGTGTGTGTGTTGAGGTAACTTTGGTTTGTAACATTATGTAAGCTTCATGTATACAACTTTGTATTTCTAGTTCCGTATACATTACACTGTGCTCACCACTAAGATTTAGTTTCATCTTTCACATACAATTGATTTGCCTTTACTCACTTTGCTCTCCCCTCCTCCCCTTCCCCTGGGTAACTACTGCTCTGTTCTCTTTATCTATGTGTTTGTTTGTTGACTTGGTTTGTACATTTATTTTGTTTTTTGTTTCCATATTCCAAATATGAATGAAATTATATGGTATTTGTCTTTTTCCATCTGACTCAGCAGATGGGTCCACCCATGTTGTCACAAGCATAAGCCTTTTTACTTTTTATTTTATTTTTCGAATTCTTGGCTGCACTGCACGGCATGTGGGATCTTAGTTTCCTGACCAGGGATCAAACCTGTGCTCCCAGGACTGGAAGGTAGAGTCTTAACCAGTGAACTGCTGGGGAAGCTCCATTCTTTTTATTTTTGACTGTGATCCAGTTTTGTTAGTATAGATGAAAACTGTATTTATGCTAATTTTTAATTCCTTTAAGGTATTTTGATATTGGGTGAGGTAAAGGGAGGAGCCCAGTTTTTAATTTAACTATCTGGGTTGATTGTGGTGCCATAAAGCAGGATAGGGAAGAAGTGATCAAGACTTGGTTTAGGGTTGAAAGAGAGAACAACTTGTAATTTAGGACATCTGTGGGTCATGGAGAGTGTTGATGTCTGTTAAGTATTGAATACAAGGTCCTTTGGCTCAGATAGGAAATACTCTGCCTGCAATGCAGAAGACCTGGGTTCCATCCCTGGGTCAGGAAGATCCCCTGGAGAAGGGAATAGGTGGCTACCCACTCTAGTGTTCTTGCCTGGGGAATTCCATGGACAAGGGAACCTGGAGGGCTTCAGACCATGGAATCACAGTCAGACATGACTGAGCAACTAACTAACACTGTGTAGGGCTTACAAGAGCTAAACTGTCTATTCCATGCTTTATTCTCCAGACACTTCCCCATGACAGAGGGTGTCCCAGCCACTTCTGACTGCTCACTCTTGATTCTGTTTGCACTGGCTGTTCCCTATTGGAACACCTTTTTATAGCCCTCCCCCTCCATCACTCAGGCTCCTGTTTGAATACCTGCTGTGACAGCACTCACTTCCATCAAATGGCACCAGAACAGTGATTCAGAGAGGGAGTTTTGGAGGCAGCCTGTCTGGATGTAGACCCCAAGGTCCACCCTTCCCTGCTGTAACCTTGGTGGTGACTCTCAGTTTCCTAAGATGGTGGGGATAGTATTAGAACCTCTCATAGAACTATTGCTTTTGCTGTTCAGTCACTCAGTCAAGTCCGACTCTTTGTGAGCCTGTGGACTGAGGCACTCCAGGCTTCCCTGTCCTTCACTATCTCCCAGAGTTTGATCAGACTCATGTCCATTGAGTCAATGATGCCAGGCAACCATCTCATCCTCTGTCACCCCCTTCTCTTCCTGCCCTCAATCTTTCCCAGCATCAGCATCTTTTTCAATGAGTTGTCTCTTCATATCAGGTAGCCGAAGTATTGGAACTTCAGCTTCAGCATCAGTCCTTCCAGTGGATATTCAAGGTTGATTTTCTTTGGGATTGACTGGTTTGATCTCCTTGCTGTCCATGGGACTCCCTAGAATCTTCAGCACCACAGTTTGAAAGCATCAATTCTTTGGTGCTCAGCCTTCTTTATGGTCCAACTCTCATATCCGTACATGACTACTAAAAAACCATAGCTTTGGCTAAATGACCTTTGTCTGCAAATTGATGTCTCTGCTTTTTAATATGCTGTCCAGGTTGTCATAGCTTTTCTTCCAAGGAGCAAGCATCTTTTAATTATGAAGATTAAATGAATTATGCCGAGAACTTACAGCATGGCACGTAAAGTGTTCTTTACACCTTTGCTATTACTATTCAGTTCTGTTCAGTCTCTCAGTTGTGTCCGACTCTTTGCAACCCTATGAATCACAGCACGCCAGGCCTCCCTGTCCATCACCAACTCCCGGAGTTCACTCAAACTTATGTCCATTGAGTCGGTGATGCCATCCTATTACTATTAGTTGCTATCTTAATAAGACAGCCCATATCATCGTCCATCAAAAAAATTTTTTTAAAGATTTGTAATAACAATCTGAGCAAAAAGTGCCAACTTTCAACAATGACTATTCTGGTCTTTCCTAAATCTTATCACAAACAGCTGTTTTTTTTCTCCCCTCTATTTTACCTTTAAGTTAATTTTTTGTAGATTGCCATAATCTGTATACTGCCTTTTATACTGTTATTGTTTTCTTAAGCATTTTCTTATATTTGCACATATGGATTATTTCCAATTTTTAGTTTTCCTGGTTGAATCTGTTTGATGAGTGTTTTCTTATGATTTAATTGCTTAAGATTTTTTTTGAAATTTAGTCATTTTATTTTGATACATTTTATGATAAATTTCTCTAAATGTTCTCTGAAATGTTTCTATAATATATTATAACATGTATCTATTAGCCATTATAAATGCTAAGAAATATAAGAATATATCCATGTGTCCTTTAAATTTATGAATATAAATTATAATACACCAAAATTTAAATAAGGTAAAAATAATACTTCTGTAGCAAAGAGCAAGGGGGTATGAAGTTTAACAGTTTTTAACATATAAATTACTGTAATTTAAAAAATTAACTTGGAAATAATTAAATAGCTATGGATCTGTTTAAACTGAAATTAAAACAGTCCTTTTGATGTAGGACATATAATTTAGTTCTTGAGAAAAGTAACCCATTAGGAATTAAGTTGTTAATAAACATGGTCAATGCTTTCTTTTTAATGCCAGCCTATTCCCTTTTCATATTTAGCATAAAGGCTATTTCATAGCAGAATTATAGCTAATATAAATGTCAGTGTAATGAATTTATTCATAATGATTGAAATGCTTTCACATTTTTTATCTTTTTTTAGTTTTATTGCAATATAGTTGATAAATGCCCTTTTTTAAAACCTTTGAATTAGATCACCGAAAATTCTGTACTATCCACTGCACTGGTTACTTGAGAAGCTGGCCTCCAAATATTGCTGGAATGGAAGAAGAAAGGGACAATAAGAAAGATAGGAGTAACTTCACCTGCCTTGTTGCCGTTGGAAGACTACGTCCACATATTGTCCCACAGAACAGTGGCGAGATTAAAGTGAAACCAGCTGAATTTATTACCCGTTTTGCAGTTAATGGAAAATTTGTCTATGTTGATCAAAGGTAAACATTTATTTGCCGTACTGACTAGAGTTCAATGGAATATTTAAGGCTACTAAAGATGTGGCTTAGTAGCATGGCTGGATTTTTTTTTAAGCTTTAGAATAGAAAATAAAGCTTAAATAAAATAAGGATATGGATACATCTGTAACCAAATTGTAAACTTAAAATATCTCTTAGCCAGTGGTGCAGAAACCGTGCATGGCCTATGGCCACAGTTTTATTGGTGCAGGGTGAGAACAGCATACCGTGGATTAGGTCGGTGGCCTCTGGAACAGCCTGGTGCCTGGGTGTCCATTCTGCTTTGCAACTCTAGTCTGGGTCTAGGGCGGCCAAAGGGAGCCCAGTGAAGCTAAGGGTTACTCATCTCCTGGCCCACTTCTCTGCTGTCCTGATCATGTATGGGGAAACAATCCTCCAGAAGGGGATACATTCACCAATTCTGAACTTTACTTTTAATTTTAAAACTAGGGCAACAGCAATTTTAGGATATCTGCCTCAGGAACTCTTGGGAACTTCTTGTTATGAATATTTTCATCAGGATGACCATAGTAATTTGACTGACAAGCACAAAGCAGGTATGCCTTGAGTGGGGTTGCCTTTTAGTACTTTTTAATTATAGTTTCAACTCTTAATTTTTCATTCCTGTGAAATCTGGACCTTGAGTTAATCCTTAAAGGACTGATTTATACAGTGGTAAACTGTTATGCTGATTATTATCTTTTCTTGTTAAGTTCTACAGAGTAAAGAGAAAATATTTATAGATTCATACAAATTCAGAGTGAAAGATGGGTCTTTCGTAACTTTAAAAAGCCAGTGGTTTAGTTTCACAAATCCTTGGACCAAAGAACTGGAATATATTGTGTCTGTCAACACTTTAGTTTTGTAAGTAATATTTTATGTTTTAAGACCTTTTATTGATTTCAAATGAGTATCTTTGTTTCCCTCTTTTCATCTTGCTAAATCATTAAAACTATTTGATTCTCTGGCTTTATAACTTGAGTTAATGCCATTTGCAGCAACATGAGTAGACCTAGAGATTATCCTACTAAGTGAAGTAAGTCAGACAGAGAAAGACAAATATATGATATCACTTACATATATTAATAGAATCTTAAAAAATTAGAAATATAGTAGAAACTAAACATTGTAAAGCAGTTATACTCCAATTCAAAAAAATAAATCTTTTAAAAACATTCTCATCACAAGGATAAAAATTGTAACTATGTGTAATGACAGGTATTAATTAGACTTTTGTGTTGAACATTTTTCAATATATGCAAATATTAAATCATTATCTTGTATACCTGAAACGAATATAATGTTATATGTCAATTATATCTCAATAAAAAGTTGAGATTTTACCCTCCAAAAAATTAATTAATTAAAGAATGACACAAATGAACTTATTTACACAACAGAAAGAGACTCACATAGAAAACAAACTTATAGTTGCCAAAGAAGAAAGGGGGGGAATAAATTGGGAACTGATGATTAATAGATACAAACTACTATATATAAAATAGATAAACAAGGACCTACTATATCAGAGAGAACTATATTCAATATCTTTTAATAATCTATGATATAATGGAAAAGAAACTGAAAAAGAAAATATATATGTGTGTGTATCCCTTTTGCTAAACACATGAATCATTGTAAATCAACTATACTTCAATTAAAAAAAAACAAACCCATGTGATCCCCTGGCTTTGTAACTTGAGTATATATTTTGTAACTTGAGTATATTATATATATATATATATATAATTCATTCACTGCTCACTAGTATTTTCTCAGAATTAAGCTAAAAGTTTGCCCTTTTGTAATAAATTCCTTTTGGCTTGGTATAAAATGTGACAGTAGATGCATTTATTCAGACAGTTTTGTCCTACCCTTCATGGCCGCCTTTTGTCCTTCCAAAAAACACTGTAGATGTGGCTTTAAACTGTTTATAATTGTAAGAAGGCTTCACTAGTGGCTCAGACGGTAAAGAATCCACCTGCAATGTGGCAGACCTGGGTTCAGTCCCTGGCTTAGGAAGATCCCCTGGAGGAGGGCATGGCAACCCACTCCAGTATTCTTATCTAGAGAATCCCCATGGACAGAGGAGCCTGACTGGCTACAGTCCGTGGGGTCGCAAAGACTCTTGTCGGACACAGCTGAGCAACTAAGCAC
This sequence comes from Neotragus moschatus, assembly GCA_006410615.1. Lineage (NCBI taxonomy): Eukaryota > Metazoa > Chordata > Mammalia > Artiodactyla > Bovidae > Neotragus > Neotragus moschatus. The sequence continues at coordinate 1,744,273 of SJYA01000936.1, read as the reverse complement.
ACAAGCACATAATTGTTAGAAGTCATTTTGGCCTCCACATCATGTTTTCATGTCCATCTTCTAAACTTTGGGTCATTGGCTGAGGGATAAGCAGAAATCCAGACCATTCACTGCCTTCCAAGCCCTGGTCTATGGCTATGTCAGCCTAAAGAAAGAGCCAGCTTTTCTTGATATGCTCAGTATGCTAGCATGGCCCCATTCCAAGTATTATTTTTCTATGTTCTATTTGAAATTACTGTAAGGTTTTATCAATCCAATTCTATTTCCTTATCTAAAATATTTAGCTTTTTTTAAAAAGCCCCTCCAATTCTTAGTACCTGCAGTAAGTACTAATTACCCATCCTGATAATTCTATTACTCATCCCAATAATTCTTGCCTTCATATCATTAGACTATGAACTGAGAATTTGCATCTGTGAGAACATATACATTACAGGGTAATATGGCATCTGGCAAAAGCCCTGGTACTTAGCACATCAATGCCTTGGTATCGGTGGCAACATTAACAATATGCGTATAAAACACTAGTGGGTCAAGAACTGACCATTCAGATACACAGAGCTTAATGTAGTTGCTTTAACATTTTCCTTCACCTTAAAAAATCACCTATGGTGTTTCTGAATTCTAGGGGACATAGTGATGCTGGAGAAACATCATTGCTTCCTTGCAGCTCTCAGTCATCAGAAGGTAAGCTTAGTTTTAGGTGTGAAGACTTATTACTAAGAAAGTTATCATCTTTATTTGTCTTGGAGAGGGAAAAATTTCTAAGTGAACTTGAAAAAATTTCAGTGGGGTGAGTTATCCTCCTCAGGATTCCCACAGTACTTTGGTCACACTTCTGTTATAATCTTATATTGTATTGCAATAAGTTGTTCACTCAACTGGCTCACCCCTAGACTGTGAGTCCCTTAAGAACAGAAATGGTGTTCTACTTATTATCAACCACCAGCTGCTATCATAGTTCCTTGTATATTAGAGCATTCAAATGTCTGTTGGTCAAATTCATGAAAAGCACCAAGGGGAAGTTATTGTAGTTGTTCACCACAGGAATATGTTAATATATTATTTGCATTAATTAATAAAAATTAACATATTAGGAAATATTAAAAGTAGAGTCATATTCAGCCATAAAAAAGAATGAAATATTGCCATTTGCAGCAATATGGATGGACCTAGAGATTGTCATACTAAGTGAAGTAAGTCAGAGAAAGACAAATATGATATCACTTATAGGTGGGATCTAAAAGAAATAATATACATAAACATATTTATAAAATAGAAATAGACTCACAGACACAGAAAACAAATTTATGGTTACCGCAGGGGAAATAGCAGGATTGAGAGGGATAAATTAGAAGTATGGGATTAACAGATACACATAGATATATGTAAAATAATAAGAATTTCATATATAGCACAGGGAACTATAGTCAATATCTTGTAATAACCTATAATGGAAGAGAATCTGAAAAAGAATATATATACATACATATATGTACAACTGACTCGCTTTGCTGTACACCTGGAACTAACAGTATTAAGAATCAACTATATCTCAATAAAAGAAAAAAAATAGCATTGCTCTGCCTTTAGTGTGCAGGTTAAAGTGTGAAGGAACTGTCTGTACTCAAGGGTTATAGGTCATGATTACCTCTCAATGACTTCCCATATACTTGATTCACATCAGTCTTTATAAGCGTCTTAAACCATTATGAGAATGTTTGTAAGGTAAGCATGAATGTTTCTAACATTTTAGGATGCAGCTGGTTTGTTTCTTTTAAAGAGGGAAATAGGAAATATATTTGAATTTAAAAAATATATTGACCAAGTTATATACTTTCTAAAGTCCTCAGTTTAATCTTTTGTTATGATTTAGGATCCTCTAGACAGTCTTTTATTAGTGTGCCTGGAACGTCTACGGAAATATTACTTGGTGCTGGTAGTATCGGAACAGATGTTGCAAGCAAACTTCTGGACTTACAAAGGTAATGTTTGATTACTGTAAATACTTCCACAAGTAGAATCATCATCTTATTAACCATACAAATATTTAAAAATCAATAGGTTTCCTATATGCAAACAGTAACCAGTTTAATAACATAATGGAAGAGATCACTTTTATACTAGCAACTTAGTTTGTAAAGCCCTTCCTAAACATCACACAGAACCTGGAATTCATTAAGATAAAAATGGATAAGTTTAATTGTATAAAAACTCAAACATAACTATAACCATTGTAATTAACAAGGTTAAAAGACAAATTATAAGCCATAGAAAATGTGTGTATTACATAGGATAAAATACACTAATTATCTTAATATATGAAACTTTTGACTGTGTGGATCACCACAAACCGGAAACTTCTTAAAGAGATGGGCAGACCACTTGACCTGCCTCCTGAGAAATCTGTATGCAGGTCAGTAAGCAACAGTTAGAACTGGACATGGAACAGGAGACTGGTTCCAATTGGGAAAGGAGTAGATCAAGGCTATATATCATCACCCTGCTTATTTAACTTACATGCAGAGTACATCATGAGAAATGCTGGACTGGATGAAGCACAAGCTGGAATCAAGATTGCTGGGAGAAATATCAATAACCTCAGATATGCAGATGACACTACTCTTATGGCAGAAAGAGAAGAGGAACTAAAGAGCCTCTTGATGAAAGTAAAAGAGGAGAGTAAAAAAGTTGGCTTAAAGCTCAACACTGCAGATGGTGACTACAGCAATGAAATTAAAAGACGCTTGCTCCTTGTAAGAAAAGCCATGACCAACCTAGACAGCATATTTTGAGCATTACTTCCCTAGCGTGTGAGATGAGTGCAATTGTGCGGTAGTTGGAGCATTCTTTGACATTGTCTTTCTTTGGGACTGGAGTGAAAACTGACCTTTTTGCTTGTATATTGAATGCAGCACTTTCAGAGCATCATCTTTCAGGATTTGAAATAGTTCCACCAGAATTCCATCACCTCCACTAGCTTTGTTCGTAGTGATGGTTTCTAAGGCCCACTTGACTTCACATTCCAGAATGTCTGGCTCTAGGTGAGTGATCATACCATCATGATTATCTGGATCGTGAAGATCTTTTTTGTACAGTTCTTCTGTGTATTCTTGCCACTTCTTAATATCTTCTGCTTCTGTTAGGTCCATACCATTTTTGTCCTTTATCGAGCCCATCTTTGCATGAAATGTTCCCTTGGTATCTCTAATTTTCTTAAAGAGATCTCTAGTTTTTCCCATTCTTTTCTTTTCCTCTATTTCTTTGCATTGATCACTGAGGAAGGCTTTCTTACCTCTCCTTGCTATTCTTTGGAACTCTGCATTCAGATGCTTATATCTTTCCTTTTCTCCTTTGCTTTTTGCTTCTCTTCTTTTCACAGCTATATGTAAGGCCTCCCCAGACAGCCATTTTGCTTTTATGCATTTCTTTTCCATGGGGATGGTCTTGATCCCTGTTTCCTATACAGTGTCACAAACCTCAGTCCATAATTCATCAGGTACTCTATCTATCAGATCTAGTCCTTAAATCTATTTGTCACTTCCACTATATAATCATAAGGGATTTGATTTAGGTCATACCTAAATGGGCTAGCGGTTTTCCCTATTTTCTTCAATTTAAGTCTGAATTCGGCAATAAAGAGTTCATGATCTGAACCACAGTCAGCTCCTGGTCTTATTTTTGCTGACTGTATAGAGCTTCTCCATCTTTGGCTGCAAAAAATATAATCATCTGATTTCAGTGTTGACCATCTGGTGATGTCCATGTGTAGAGTCTTCTCTTGTGTGGTTGGAAGAGAGTGTTTGCTATGACCAGTGTGTTCTCTTGACAAAACTCTGTTAGCCTTTGGCCTGCTTCATTCTGTATTCCAAGGACAAATTTGCCTGTTACTCCAGGTGTTTCTTGACTTCCTACTTTTGCACTCCATGCATGTAAAAAGACTCTTGTGAGTCCCTTGGACTGCAAGGAGATCCAGCCAGTCCATCCTAAAGGAGATCAGTCCTGGGTGTTCACTGGAAGGACTGATGCTGAGGCTGAAACTCCAATACTTTGGCCACCTCATGCAAAGTGTTGACTCACTGGAAAAGACCCTGATGCTGTGAGGGATTGGGGGCAGTAGGAGAAGGGGATGACAGAGGATGAGATGGCTGGATGGCATCACCAACTCGATGCACATGAATTTGGGTGAACTCCGGGAGTTGGTGATGGACAGGGAGGCCTGGCATGGTGCGATTCATGGGGTCACAAAGAATTGGACACAACTGAGTGACTGAACTGAACTCAACTGAGACAGCATATTAAAAAGCAGAGACATTGCTTTGCCAACAAAGGTCCATCTAGTCAAAGCGATGGTTTTTCCAATAGTCATGTGTGGATGTGAGAGTTGGACTATAAAGAAAGCTAAGTGCCAAAGAACTGATACTGTTGAACTGTGGTATTGGAGAAGACTCTTGAGAGTCTCTTGGACTGCAAGGAGATCCAACCAGTCTATCCTAAAGGAAATCAGTCCTGAATATTCATTGGAAGGATTGATGCTGAAGCTGAAACTCCAATACTTTAGCCACCTGATGCGAAGAACTGACTCATTGGAAAAGATGCTGATGCTGGGAAAGATTGAAGAGAGGAGCAGAAGGGGACTACAGAGGATGTATAATCAGCAGCCCATGTTGCTTCCCTGATTCATGGTTGTGGGTGCTCCAGACTTGGCGCCTCTGGAGGGAGTGGCCAGTGGGCCCGCATCTCAAGTCTGTGGGACTTGAGGCTGGACTGCTGTGTCCGCCTCCTTCTGGTGCCTGGGCCACCCTGATAAGCAAGGCTAGGGCAAAGCAGGTTGACCAGCACACGTCTGGAGATCTCCCTGGCTGGGGAGGATGGGACGAGGCCAGGGAGATCATGTCCAGGAGGAAACTCCACCTCTCTACCACTGAATGTGTCATCAAAGAGATCAAGCCCTGAGCCTTTGAAGTGGGAGCACTGATTCCAAGACCCTAGACTACCAGAGAATTAACCTTAGGGAGTATCAAATAGTGAGAACTCACACAAAGGAAACCACTTGAATACAAGACCCAGCATCACCCAACTACCAGTAGCACCCTGTGCAGGACACCTCATATAAACAATAAACAAAGCAAAAATACAAACCCAATCATCAGTAGACAGGATTACCACCTCACTCAGCCTTGCCCATCAGAGGAAAAACAAACAAACAAGCAAGCAAACAAACAAAAATTCAGCACAAATCTCACCCTATACGAGGCTTACACAAACTATTGGACCAAACTTACCAGGGCCAAAAGGAAGAAAGAATTCAGTCTTGAAGACTGGAAAAAGGAGATCTCAAACACAGTAAGTTTTTTAAAAAGATAATGAAAAGGCAGAAAAATATTACACAAATGAAGAAACAAACTAGAAACACAGAAGTCCAAATATTTGAAGAGGAAATAGGCAAACTACCTGAAAAAGAATTCAGAATAATGATAGTAAAGATGATCAAAAACCTTGAAAACAAAATGGAGAAAATGCAAGAATCAATTAACAAAGACCTAGAAGAATTAAAGAATAAACATACAGAGACAAACAATTACTGAAATTAAAAATACTCTAGAATGGACCAATAGCAGAATATCTGAAGCAGAAAAATTAATCAGTGAGCTGGAAGATAAAATGGAAGAAATAACTTTTGAAGAGCAGAATAAAGTAAAAAGAATGAAAAGAATTGAGGATAGTCTCAGAAACGTCTGGGACAATATCAAACACACCAACATTAGAATAATAGGGGTCCCAGAAGAAGGAGAGAAAAAGAAGGGGTATGAGAAAGTGTTTGAAGAGATTATAGTTGAAAATTTCCCCAACATGGAAAAGAAAATAGTCAAGTCCAAGAGACACAAAGAGTCCCATACAGGATAAACCCAAGAAGAAATACACCACAATACATATTAAAACAGACAAAGGCTAAACACCCAAAGAAAGACTACTAAAAGCAGCAAAGGAAAAGCAACAAGTAACATACAAGGGAAATCCCATACACTTAATCTTTCAGCAGAAACTTCAGGCCAGAAGGGAGTGGCAGGATACATTTAAAGTACTGAAAGGGAAAAATCTACAACCAAGATTACTGTACCCATCAAGGACCTCATTCAAAATTGATGGAGAAATCAAAAGCTTTTCAGACAAGCAAAAATTAAGAGAATTCAGTACCACCAAACCAGCTTTACAACAAATGTTAAACAGACTTACATAATCAAAAAATACAAGAGAAGATAAAGATCTACAGAAACAAACCCCAAACAATTAAGAAAATGGCAATAGGAAAATATATATCAATAATTACTTTAAATGTAAGTGGATTAAATGCTCCAACCAAAAGAAACAGACTGGCTGAATGGATACAAAAACAAAACCCTTATATATGCTGTCTACAAGAAACCCACTTCAGACCTAAAGACACATATAGACTGAAAATGAAAGGATGGAAAAATATATTCCATGCAAATGGGAAGCAAGAGAAAGCTGGAGTAGCAACCCTCATATCAGACAAAATAGACCTTAAAATAAAGAAGATTACAAGAGATAAGGAAGGACACTACATAATGATCAAGGTATCAATCCAAGAGGAAGACATAACAATTGTAAATATCTATGCACCTATATCCTCAACAAAATTTTAGCAAACAGAATTCTGCAAGACATCAAAAAACTCATACACCATAATCAAGTTGGGTTTATTCCAGGGATGCAAGGATTCTTCAATATATGCAAATCAATCAATGTGATATACTATATTAACAAACTGAAAGATAAAAACCATATGATAATCTCAATAGATGTAGAAAAAGCCTTAGACAAAATTCAGCACCCATTTATGATTAAAACTCTCCCAAAAAAATGGGCATAGAAGGAACCTACCTCAACACAGTAAAGGCCATATATGATAAGCCTACAGGAAACATTATTCTCAATGGTGAAAAACTGAAAGCATTCCCCATAAGATCAGGAACAAGACAAGGGTATCCACTTTTACCACTAATATTCAACATTGTTCTGGAAGTACTAGTTACAGCAATAAGAAAAGAAAAAGAAATAAAACAAATTCAGATTGGATAAAGCTCTCACTGTTTGCAGTTGATGAAACTGTACATAGAAAACCCTAAAGATAGTATCAGAAAATTACTAGAGTTAATCAGTGAATTTAGAAAAGTTGCAAGATACAAAATCAATATACAGATATCACTTGCATTTCTATATACTAACAATTAAAAATCAGAAAGAGAAATTAAGGAATAAATCCCATTCACCATTGCAAACAAACAAAGAATTAAATATCTAGGAATAAACTTACCTAGGAAGGCAAAAGAACTGTACATAGAAAATTATAAGACACTGATGAAAGAAATCAAAAATGACATAAACAGATGGAGAGATATTCCATGTTCCTGGGTAGGAAGAGTCAATATTGTGAAAATGACTACACTACCAAACACAATCTACAGATTCAGTGTGATCTCTATCAAATTACCAATGGCATTTTTCACAGAACTAGAACAAAAAATTTCACAATTCATATGAAAACACAAAAGACCCCAAATAGCCAAAGCAGTCTTGAGAAAGAAGAATGGAGCTGGAGGAATCAACCTTCCTGACTTCAGATTATACTATAAAGCTACAGTCATCAAAACAGTATGGTACTGGCACAAAAACAGAAATATAGACCAATGGAACAAGACAGAAAGCCCAGAAATAAACCCATGCACCTATGAGTACCTTACTTTTGACAAAGGAGGCAAGAATATACAATGAGGCAAAGTCAGCCTCTTCAATCAATGGTGCTGGGAAAACTGGAGAGCTACATGTAAACAAATGAAATTAGAACACTTCCTAACACCATACACAAAGATAAACTCAAAATGGGTTAAAGATCTAAATGTAAGACCAGAAACTATACAACTCTTAGAAGAAAACAGGCAGAACACTTGATAACATAAATCAAAGGAAGATCCTCTATGACCCACCTCCTAGAGTAATGGAAATAAAAATAAAAGTAAACAGGTAGGGCCTGATTAAACTAAAAAGCTTTTGCATGGCCAAGGAAACCATAAGCAAGGTAAAAAGACAACGCTCAGAATGGGAGAAAATAATAGGAAATGAAACAACTGACAAAGGATTAACTTCCAAAATATACAAAGCAGCTCATACAACTCAATACCAGAAAAACAAACAACCAATCAAAAAGTGGGAAAAAGACCTAAACAGATATTTCTCCAAAGGAGACATACAGATGGTTAACAAACACATGAAAAGATGCTCAACATCGCTCATTATTAAAGAAATGCAAATCAAAACCACAATGAGATATCACCTCACACCAGTCAGAATGATAATCATCAAAACGTCTACAAACAATAAATGCTGGAGAGGGTGTGGAGAAAAGGGAACCCTCTTGCACTGTTGGTGGGAATGTAAATCGATACAGCCACTATGGAAGATGGTATGGAGATTCCTTAAAAAACTAGGAATAAAATCACCATATGACCAAGCAATCCCACTCCTAGGCATATACCCTGAGGAAAACCAATTGAAAAAGACACATGTATCCCACTGTTCATTGCAGCACTATTTCCAATAGCTAGAACATGGAAGCAACCTAGATGTCCATTGACAGATGAATGGATAAAGAAGTTGTGGCACATATACACAATGAAATATTACTCAGCCATAAGAGGAATGCTTTTGAGTCAGTTCTAATGAGGTGGATGAACCTAGAACTTATTATACAGAGTGAAGTAAGTCAGAAAGAGAATATCATATTTTAATGCATATATATGGAATCTAGAAAAAAGGTACTGAAAATTTTATTTACAGGGTGGCAGTGGAGAAACAGACATAGAGAATAGACTTATGGACATGGGGAGAGGGGAGAAAAAGTTGAGATGTATGGAAAGAGTAACATGGAAACTTACATTACCATATGTAAAAAAGATAGCCAACAGGAATTTGTTGTATGGCTCAGGAAACTCAAACAGGGGCTCTGTATCAACCTAGAGGGATAGGATGGGGAGGGAAAAGAGGGAAATTCAAAAGGGAGGGAATATATGTATACCTATGGCTGATTCATGTTGAGGTTTTAGAAAACACAACAAAATTCTGTAAAGCAATTATCCTTCAATAAAAAATCAAATTTTAAAAGATATATAATCATAAAGAAAAATATAATCATGGTGAGACATATTAACATTTCTCTGAGAATATCTTATCAAATGTAGAAAAAATAAGAATAGGATCATCTTGAATGATGTTATTAATAAATTACATATAATGCATTTATATTTATATTAATTTCACATCCTACACAAAAATATTTAAAATTTTATATCTCGTACATTGTTATTAGGTGAGGAAAGGACAATTACTGAAGCTGTTTGGTGGGCGTATGAGATTTCATTATATTATCTGCTTCTATATCTCTTTGGAGTTTTCCATAATAGCTCTAAAATTTATTTCTGAAGCGAATTGTAAATATTTGTACTAAGTAGCACAATGTTCAACCAAGAAAATTACTCCAAGTAGGGTTATAGTCCATCTCCCTTTGTCTGCATGTGGATATCCAGTTTTCTCACATAATTTGCTGAAAAGACTTCCTTCTCCCATTGAATGGGTCTTGGCACCTTTGTTGAAAGTCATTTGACTGTATATGCTGGAAGGGCAACATAAAGAAAGCAAAAATTGAGCCAGACGTTGCTAGCTGGGAACCATTAGAATGTGCANCAATGTTCAACCAAGAAAATTACTCCAAGTAGGGTTATAGTCCATCTCCCTTTGTCTGCATGTGGATATCCAGTTTTCTCACATAATTTGCTGAAAAGACTTCCTTCTCCCATTGAATGGGTCTTGGCACCTTTGTTGAAAGTCATTTGACTGTATATGCTGGAAGGGCAACATAAAGAAAGCAAAAATTGAGCCAGACGTTGCTAGCTGGGAACCATTAGAATGTGCAGGGTGCGGTGTAGGGAGTTTTACGTATGGAGGCACCTTGGCCAATGTATGGCATTGGGTAGGAGAAAGCATGCTGGTTTCAGCAAACCACAAGGAGATGCACTGAGAAAGAGATCAGGCCACTGAGCAACGGAGTTTAAACTCAGTTAAAAGGGACTGAGGTTAAGTTAAATAGCAGGTTTTTGCCCAGTAAACTAATATGAAGAAAGCCATATTTCAGAATCTGGTAGTGACATGCATAGTTAGGGGAAGTTAGCTTTTTTCATCTTTCAGTTCAGTTCAGTCACTCGGTCATGTCCGACTCTTTGCGACCCCATGAATCACAATACGCAAGGCCTCCCTGCCAATCACCAACTCCCAGAGTTCACTCAGACTCACGTCCATCGAGTCAGTGATGCCATCCAGCCATCTCANGGCCTACATATAGGTTTCTCAAGAGGCAGGTCAGGTGGTCTGGTATTCCCATCTCTTGAAGAATTTTCCATAGTTTATTATGATCCACTCAGTCAAAGGCTTTGGCATAGTCAATAAAGCAGAAATAGATGTTTTTCTGGAACTCTCTTGCTTTTTCAATGATCCAGCTAAACAAGGGCTAATTGAGTGGTTGATGTTTTTAAACCTTGAACCACAGAATGGGAAGTCAGCCAAGCTGTATACATTACATCGTGAAAAATCTCCAAGACATGTCACTATCTTTTCATCTGTGTTTCCTACCTAATTCATTTCATTTTTCTGTTTTGATTTCTCCCTCTATAATTTCTTGTCAGCTGCATCCTTGGGAATACACAAGGTCATAAAGTTATGTTTATGCCATTATGTAGCACATAATTTAGCATTTAGTAATATATAACATCGTAAGTTTTACATATTAAGTTTTGAAGAGATTTGTTATCTCTTCAAAGCCTATGATTATGTTTTTGTGTTCATGTGTTTCATTGATTTTGTACCTGGAGATCACCTATGATAGTAAAAACAATGTATTTTCCACTTAAAGAAAAGGTTGCAGAATATTAGGAAATCTTTCTTTACTCTAGTTCTGCTTTTTAGTATCCTAATAACTGATTCTTTCAGTGCCTATTTTGAACTGTGTAATTGTTCCATTACTATGCAACGTGTTGTATTAAGACAGGTAACATGATTTACTTAAGAGCTTTCACCTTGGGGTTTTATGTTTCTATTTACTATAGTGTTTTCAGCACTCTCTAGTCAAACATATGTCTGGCTCTGAACAAGTCAGTCTAATGATGAAAACTGTTGTGATATTCAGTCTTTATGTTCCTCCCTGCATTTTTATCAGACTGTATTCAGAAGAGAAATTTCTCTAAAATATATATAAATAGACATATAACATGTTTTATGTGTCATTTTTGAAGGTTACAGTCATCTTCATCCCTTGATTCAAGTCCAACAGATTTATTGAAAGATACACACACTCTAAACTGCAGGAATGTAAGTACTTTTGTAAATAATAATATTCATGAAACAAATGAATGATAAAATTGGTCCTTGTTGATTATTTCTTTTGAGAAAAGAGGCCATCCTATAAAAAAAAAGTAATTTCTTTCCAGAGTTTTTAAGAGGCAGTGTAGAATAGTGGTTAATAGTGAAGTTGCTGGGACCATAATGTCTGGGTCCAAGTTTTGATTCACTTACTGCTGGGATAACCTCCTGTGTGTTTTTTAAACTCTGCACCTCAGCTTCCTCATTAGTGTGTCAATTAAATTATTTAATACACAAATAAAAAACCTCAGTTCCTGGGACATAGTATGTGCTGAATAAATAATAGTTATTATTGTTATTTTAACAAGCTCCAAGTCTATAGATTAAAAGTACTCCTTATGGCCTGGAAGAAAGCTTAATATAAGCTACAAAATAAGTATTACCTACTATTTAATTCAATTCAACAAATATTAGCAATTTGAGGGAGGGGGAAGGGGGGGGTCCGGATTGGGAACTCAGGTACACTTATGGCTGATTTATGTCAATGTATGGCAAAATGAGTACAGTATTGTAAAGCAAAGCAAACTAAAAAATAAAAATTAAAAAAAAAAAGAAATACATACAAAATATGTGTACTGAACATGGCACTGAATATATGGAAGACCCTCATATAATGTAATTGTGATATATCCCAGACAACAAAATCCTCTAAAGTAGGTATACTTCCCAGGTGGCACTGGTGGTAAAGAGCCCACCTGTCAATGTAGGAGACTTAAGACACTCGGATTTCATGCCTGGGTTAGAAAGATCCCCTGGAGTAGGAAGTGGCAACCCACTCCAGGATTCTTGCCTGGGAAATCCCATGGACAGAGGAGCCTGGCAGGCTATGGTCCATGGGGTCGAAAAGACTCAGACACAACTGAGGTGACAGCACAGAGCACGTGAGAATATAGGAGAGAAGAGAAATTAAATCTGACTGGGGACGAAAGGGATCCTGAAAATATCTTTTTACATTAACACAGACTTTTGTTCTGGTATTTTTAAGTTTTACTCATACATTTGACACCTGTTTATTGGATATGTATTTTTGTGCCAGACTATATACCAGAAACAGGGATTTAAGTCCTTGTTCGGTTCAGTTCAGTCGCTCAGTCCTTGTAGCACACAAGAATCTCTGAGTAGTGTATGTTATGCAGGCATTATGGTAAAGTTTATCAACTGAATCAGACAATATAGGTAAATGATTTCTTTTGATGAGCTCTATTGAACATCAGATTGTTTGGCCTGTGTCTTTGTAACACTATGACAACTTTTTGGTAAAAGTCTCTGGTTTAATACATTCCCTATTCCAAAGCAGTATTTCCCATTGTAGCTTTGGATGAGATATAGTTTTACCATCATTTTTAAAATACTGAAATGTTTTTCCTTCTTAATCTAAAACTTTCCCTTATGTGGGTAATTGTATACTTTGGTTATGATTATGAATAATGTGGGAGCTTTGGAGTCAGATGGACTTGGGTTAGAATCATGGCTCCAACACTCTAGGCGAGATATTAGACTCTTTAGACCTCAGATTCTTGACCTCACAATATTTGTAACATGAAACAAAATTTTATTTGTGGAGTACTAAGCACAGGACACTCAGTAAGTGCAAATTGCCATGTTGTTCATGAAGGCACACCCACATATTAAAACTGCTAAGAAATCTTTATTTCATTCAAATAGGAAACTTACTGTTTTTTATTTTGTCGTTACAGATGTCAGATAAGGAGCTGATTACCCTAAGTCCATCTGAAATAGGGGAACGAGAGGCTACAAAGCAAAACCAAAGTGCTATTGCTTCCCTCAGTCATGAACCACTCCTTGGTAAGATTTCTTTCACAACTGACCACCATTTGGGTTTCCCAAAAACTGTTTTTTTAGTCACTATAGTTTCAGGTTCAGGAAATTTCTAAATATGCAAACAGCTTTAAAACTAAGTTTTTCCCCCAAACTACAATGGGATAGCACCTTACACTGGTCAGGATGACCATCCTTAAAAACTCTGCAAATAATATATGTGGGAGAAGGCATGAAGAAAAGAGAACCGTTCAACCCTGTTGGTGGGAGCATATATTGGTACAATGACTATGAAGAACATATGGAGTTTCCTTAAACTAAAAATAGAGCTACCATATGATCCAGCAATCCCACTCATAGGCATATATCTGGAGAAAACTAATTTGAAAAGATACATGCACCCCAATGTTTGTAGCAGTATTATTTACAACAGCCAAGACATGGAAGCAACCTAAATGCCCGTCAACAGATGAATGGATAAAGAAGATGTGGTATATATATATACAATGGAATATTACTCAGCCATAAAAAATGGAATAATGCCATTTGTCGCAACATGTATGCACCCAGAGATTATCATATTAAGTAGATCAGACAGAGAGAGACAAATATCACATAGTATGACATATATGGAATCTAAAAAAAGACACGAATGAACTTATTTACAAAACAGAAGTAGACTTACAAACAGAAAACAAATCTGGTTATCGAAGGACAAAGGCGGGGGAGGGATAAATTAGGAGTTTGGGATTATCAGATACAAACGACTATATCTAAAATAGGTTAACAACAAGGTCCTACTATATAGCTCAGGGAACTCTATTCAATATAGTATCACAAACTATAATGGAGAAGAATCTGAAAAAGAATATATATATATGAATCACTTTGCTGTACACCAAAAACTAACACATTATAAAATCAACTACTTCAAAAAAAAAAAAAAAAACTAAGATTTTTCATTCAGGATCTTAAATACAGTAGTCATAGTGTTAATTTTTCAGTGTATGCTACTTAGGTGGTACTCACCCCACTTCAGTACTCTTGCCTGGAAAATCCCATGGACGGAGGAGCCTGGTGGGCTACAGTCCACGGGGTCGCTAAGAGTCAGACACGACTGAGAGACTTCACTTTGACGACTTTTCACTTCTATGCATTGGAGAAGGAAATGGCAACCCACTCCAGTGTTCTTGCCTGGAGAATCCCAGGGACGGGGGGAGCCTGGTGGGCTGCCATCTATGGGGTCGCGCAGAGTCGGACATGACTGAAGCAACTTAGCAGCAGCAGCAGCAGCAGTGGAAAAGAACCTGCCTGTCAGTGCAAGAGACATGAGAAATGCAGGTTTGTTCCCTAGGTTGGGAACATCCCTTAGAAGAGGGCATGGCAACACATTCCAGTATTCTTGCCTGGTGAATCCCATGGCCAGAGGAGCTTGGTCGGCTATAGTCCATAGAGTCACAAAGAGTTGGACACAACTTAAGCATCTGAACACACATAGCACATTCTACTTAATGGACCTGTCACTGAAAGTCTGATTATCAGCTGAGTTGTTATGAGTATTATTAAAACACAATTTAAATAAAACTAAAGCTCTCATGTTTAGGGAAAAATTCCATTCTCCAGAAAAAGATTTTTAAAAGATACAAATCATAAAAAGTTTAAGATATAATTATTCATTTTAACTATACCTATACAAAGTTGAATAAAGAAACTTGAAGGGATACAGTTTTATGCTCCCCATAACTACCTCTGATCTCCTGAAAATAAATGTTAAAGAGAATCAGAGGGAAAAAAGAAAGTGAAAGTGTTAATTGCTCAGTCGTGTTTGACTCTTTGGGACCTCATGGACTGTAGCCCTTCAGACTCCTCTGTCCCTAGAATTCTCCAGGTAAGAATACTGGAGTAGGTAGCTATTTTTTTTTTCCAGAGGATCTTTCCAACTTAGCGATCAAACCCAGGTCTCCTGCATTACAGGCAGATTCTTTACTGTCTGAACCACTGGGAAAGCCCTGAGAATCAAAAGCCTTGAAGGAACGTGGACATTGAAGTTCACACAAAACCACATATTGCATGCTCAGTTACTAAGTCATGTCTGACTCTTTGCAATCCCATTGACTGTAGCCTGCCAGGCTCCTCTGCCCATGGGATTCTCCAGGCAACAACACAGGACTGGGTTGCCATTTCCTTCTCCAAAAACCACATATTAATCATCTTAAATTCTATTGTACTTTGGAAGGTACTTAGAAAACTTTGATTAATCTCTCACTGTGTTTTAACCATGGATTTCTAGAACCTCTTCAGTATCTGATTTAAAACACATTTCCATGGTTCCTCTTTATTTCCTTTTTCAATCAAAAATCTGAGGACTTCCTCCTTTTATTAGAGTCTTTCAAATTTTTGGAAGGTGATGCTTTTGTCTCGGCCTTATCATTTTGGAGTTAAACAAGCATTTTCATGAGGCAGATTAAAGTTAAATTTCTCCTTCCAGGCTCTATATATACACACATGAATAAACCCCAGCCCTTACCGTCCAGCTATCTCAGAGTCTGTACCTCTTAGTGCTTTTATTTTCTATTAGAAAACTCATAGACTAACTCCTTTATGTGCATCAAATGAGTGAAGTGCAATTTATCTGACAGCAGATTGTTATAAAAATAGGCAACCCATTAAAAAATATATCTGGCATCTGTAAAAAGTATGCTTTGCCTTCAATAATACATTATATGGTATCCTAACCTTGCTTTGCCATTTTTGATGACAACTCATTTTTTAACCTCCAAATGTACTTACACAAGCCTGTATTTCAATTCGACAGGAGAAGGAGTCCAGCTGGACTTTGAAGCCCTCTGTGACAATGATGATACAGCCATGGCTGCCTTCATGAATTACTTAGAAGCAGAGGGGGGCCTGGGAGACCCGGGGGACTTCAGTGACATCCACTGGACACTCTAGCATTTGATTTTAACTCTAAACATGAGAAAAGTCTCGAAGCATTTCAGTTACAAAAGACTATATAGTCTTTGTATCCTTTGTATACTGTTTTTATCTTTTATTCCTATTAATGGTCTGCCAGTTTTTATAGATTTGCTCCTGACTTTAATAGGGGTTTGGGGAAATGTGATGTTTCCCTTCAGATTCACAGAATTTTCTATAGACTGTTTTAGTCATCGACATGGCTTCAAACCCACTAGTTGCTATATTTTTGCTAAAGTCCTTTTAACCAAGAATGCCACATGTATCTTGTTTTGGTTTTATTTTTATTTTATAGTGCAGTTGTTTTGAGTTTGGGGAGTTTAATGTGTGGACATTTTCCTTGTGTCTGAGATTCATTTACAATTGATTTAGAAGATTTGTGTAATTTGGAACATTCCCATTCCTCATATATTTCCTTCACTGAGGACAGGGCTTATCCACTTCAAGAAAATAGTGAGTACTTGAACATTTAAAGGGATAGTGCAATCTGTAATTGTGATCACAATGACTACGTAGTCAGTCTTTGTGGACTTGGGCAAGTACAGAACCACAATAGTTATGGTCAGTTGAGCACTTTGAGACAGATTTTAAGTGAGATGATTTCTTATTTAAAACTCAAAAGGAAAAGCTGAGAAAGTTTCAACTTTGCTTACAGAAAAGGAAAGATCTTGGGCCCTAGAGGTGGGTGATTAGCCTTTGCCTTAATACTCAAGAGTATTAAGATTAACTCTTAATAGAACCACTCAAGATTTTTGTTACAGATAGAACAGGTTTCTGATGCTGAAAAGGTATTTAGCAACAGATTAGTCTTAGGGGAAGAAGTGGGTCCAGGCAGATTCAATGTCTTACATAATGTCACAATTAAGTTCATATGTCTTTTAATGTTTAATGTGTGTAAACCAGTTTCTTTATACACATTTGGGAAAACAATAGTCTCGTTAGTTAAATGATTAGTTAAGTGACCTAGGAACTAGTTGTTGACTCTCTAAATTATTAGGAAATTACAGTTACTATTGCTTGTAACCAAAGCTAATTACATAAATGACAAGTAAATTTTTATAACCATGAGGCAATGAGAAAGAATTTAAAAACCAATTTTCCAGCTATAATTAAAAATTGAAAGCAGTTTTAAAACCAGTAATCTAGAAGTGGCTCAAATTGAGTGCAAGAATTAAGGATATTTAAAATACTGTATGTATATCTACATGTTTGAAGATCATAATACTGCAATATTATAATGGTTCCATAATACCTATGGTTTTAATAGCTCTTTCTAGTTTACCAAGTGTATTCCCATATATTCTCTTTTGTGCCTCGCAAGTAAAAGTAAGGTAGGCTAGGAAACTAACGGGAAAACCCCTGGGGATCAACTCCAGTTTTCTGTGTCATGCTGTCCCTCTCCAGCAGATTTTCCTGAGAGCCTCTCACCAAACAAGGCATCCTTTTGACCTTACATATATATCCTAGGCTGCAACAGATTAAACTTTCAGACACATTAATGGACAACATAGTAACGTCACAACCAAAATCATGTTCCTTCAATGTGACATTTGCAGAGGCCATGTTGGCAAGGATGTATTGACCTGCTGTCTTGAGCCAATGCAATGTTCCAGTAATGCCAGAGGTTGAGTACCACCCCTGGTTCTGGCATTTTAGAACTTGGGGGACAATCAAGTGTAGAGTAAGCCAAAGCCAAAGAAATCCTACAAGATGGGGGTATTGGTTTGTAGCAGCCTGTGCAGGATATTTGGGGCCTCCCAGGTGGCTCATTGGTAAAGAATCTGCCTGCCAATACAGAAGAGACAAGAGACTTGGGTTTGGTCCCTGGATTGGGAAGATTCCCTGGAGGAGGAAATGGCAACGCACTCTAGTATTCTTGCCTGGAGAATCCATGGACCGAGGATCCTGGTGGGCTACAGTCTTAGTTGGACACTACTGCGCACACACACGCACACAAGCACGATAATTAAGTCTGAAGAAGCGTGGCAGATACACTTGTTCTCTAAGTCAAATAGAGAGGTCTGCCTACAGAGGTAACATTTCAGGAGTCTGGACCACTGCAGATTGTGCTAAACCTCCAGAGTCAGCCTAAGCCAGTGTAGCAGGATAGGTCACTGTGGCCCCTTGACCTCCCAAGGAGGTGGGGGCAACTCTCATGAATCAGGGGTCTGAGAGGCAGACTTTCTCAAAGCTGGTCATGCCTGCTTGCACAGTAGCAGTTCTCTCTCTTTGTAAGAGGAGAGGTTATTCCATAGACTTGTGGGTGGATAGTAATTGAATTATTTTGAATTGAATGCTTTGATCCTTTAGTAACCCACTCTGATGTTTATCTTCTTGCTCTGCACCTAGAATTCACTCCAAGCATTGTATGATACTGTAGCTCTAAGTTCAGTGCTTTCTTCATGCATTCTATTTACATTTGATTGCTGTTAAGAGTGATATATTTTTTATTCTTCACATTATACTGTTTTTTTTTTTACTCAAACCAATTAATTTCTTACATGTTGGTGAAAATATATACCAATTTAATCAAATATCCTAAAAAGAATACTATCTTATTTATTTATTTTTTTAATTCTAAGAATTACCTACATGGGAGGCATGCCTGGATTGGGAGAGCCTACTAAACTAAATTTTTCTGTGTGACCTCAAGAAAGCCATTTTAATTCTCTGTACCTCAGTTTCCTTATTTGTAAAAAGAGGTTTGATCTCTCCATTTACTTCCTGTGGAGTAATGATTCTCACCTATAGGACTTGAACCCATAATCAGATGCTAGAAATATTCAGTTCCGTATGATAGCCATTGGCCACATGGGCTACTGAAAACTGGAAACGTGACTCGGATGTACTGAAATGTGCTGTGAATATAAAATGTATGCTGCTGCTGCTGCTGCTGCTAAGTCGCTTCAGTCGTGTCTGACTCTGTGCGACCCCATCAACAGAAGCCCACCAGGCTCTGCCATCCCTGGGATTCTCCAGGCAAGAACACTGGAGTGGGTTGCCATTTCCTTCTCCAGTGCATGACAGTGAAAAGTGAAAGTGAAGTCGCTCAGTCATGTCCGACTCTTCACAACCCCATGAACTGCAGCCCAGGCAAGAGTACTGGAGTGGGGTGCCATATACCAGATTTCAAAGACTTAGTATATAAAAAAAGGAATATAAAATATCACTTAACAACTTTATATTGATTATATGCTCAAATAATATTTTGGATATACCAAATTAAGCATTAAAAATTTTATTTTCTTACTTTTCTAATGTGATTACTAGAAAATTTTAAATTACACATGTGATACACTTTATATTTTCATTCTTCAGCCCTGCTCTTGGACATTTTATTAAGTGGATATTATTTAAATAGATCAAAATTTATACTGTTAAGTATGGTGTTTACCTCTAACTGCTATAAAGAACATTTATTGATCCTCGGTTCAATGTAAATAACTATGAATCTTTATCAATGTATCAAATTTAAACTTTTTTGAAATTAGTAAACTTAGAAGTATTAAACATTCATTAACCTAAAATCAAATAAAACTTGAGGTATAAACTGTAGTAGTCACTAAATTTGGAAATCACTGATAAACAAGACAAACAGGAAGATACAGAACAGAAATAAACTAAACAGAATAACTAAACAGAAATAAAGGGAAGAATGTAGTTACAGTGTCACAGTGGGAAGAGGCTGTGTTCATTGGATGTCATAATGAGAATTCTCAATAGAGTCTAGGGCACAAGTATATAAAATAGCCAGTCTCTAGGTTTCAGCCCATGTTTAATGAGTCTAGTTTCAGATCCTGTTCTAAAGAGGAATCTGTCACTCAGGTAGGTCATTGCTGGGCTCTGAAATTAGAGACTCAGGTTTGCCGAACTTAATCTTGTGGGAGCGAGCAGGGCTGACCTCTCATTGGTAGAATTATCAGAAGCCATAAAGAAAACCTGCTGGGTGGCCACTAGGTGTCACTCTCTCATCCCTATAGGGCTTTGTTTTCATTAATTTTTCTAAGTTCCATGGGGCCTAGGAGAGGCATTAAGGACTTTTGTGCCTAGAATAAGTCTGCCTCTGTTTAATAAGGAATGCTTTTCTAAGAGAAGTCTGGGAAGATCCTTTCCACATAAAATAAGAATTTTTGTTTAGGATCATTCCAGATGTGAAACTCATCCAACTGGGGACATGCTTTCCGCATTCATTTCAGAGTATTTGGGGGGGGGGGG